>CAAKHC010010857.1:0-31048 GCA_901007825.1 Macroramphosus scolopax
CAGAGAAATAAGAACTAATGAGTAAGTGATATGTCCAGTAAGTGATATGTCCAGTAAGTGATATGTCCAGTAAGTGATATTCCCCTCTCCATAGGTGGTGAGCTTCGATGCGTCGACCACAGTGGACGAGTTCCAGTGTCGCCTCAACCAGGACACTGGCATGAGGAAAACAGGGCTCTCTGGGTTCAGCTTGTACACCGACGATCCCACCGGACGAGAGCTGGAGCACTGCCTGCATCAGGGAAGCATCAAGGTGCATCTTCTATCCATGTAAACACTACTTTTTGGTGGCGGGAAGTTTTCAATTTGGCACGATAATTTGTCTTCCTCATGTCTCATGCAGATCTGTGACATTATTTCCAAATGGGAGCAAGCATCGAAAGAACAGCACACTGGCAAGTCAGAAAATACCAGGACTGTCCGCCTGACATACAAGAACAGGTAGAGAAAGACTCAGCTCAACCTCTATGCACAGCTGCACTAACAGTTGTTTTATTAGAACTGGTGTTAGCAGGCGGATTCCTCATCATTTCTGTAAATGAGTTTGGATTACAAAGAACCAGGAAGTTCAATGAAGCTCATTCTGTAACTGTATTCCCAATGCACTCCTGATTCCCGTATTCTGTCATTCTCTCGGTTTACTTTTCCTTTCACTGTCTTTACCGCTCCATCCGCAGGCTGTATTTCTCAATCCAGGTGAGGGGCGAGTCAGAGCGGGAGAGGTTGCTGCTGGCCTATCAGACAAATGAAGCCATTGTGGCGGGGCACTTCCCCGTTAACAAGGAACTGGCTCTGGAGATGGCGGCCCTGTTGGCTCAGGTCCGAACAGTTTTTTCAACATATTGCTTACATTTGTATTTGTATTGTACCAGGGGTGTAAAGGTGCATACAAATCCTGACTCAGTGGAAAAGAGTGGGAAAAATAAATAAACAAAATTGCTTCTTTTTCTCAGTATTATTGCAACCAGCTGTAACAGTTAAAAATAGAATAAAAATAATGTCCATTAAGGTGCAACATTTAGAAAATGGACCAATTGCTGATTGAAACGGGTTCCTTCATAACAGGGTTCGATGTTTGTCATGGCTCCATCCTGGTGTGGATTGTTAGCAGCAGGCTGCTTTAATGCCTCAGTGAGCTAATTTGCGCTCCACTTGTCTTGTACCAGTGATGTTCACGATCGGCCGACGCCGTCCCAACCGAGTGAGCTGCCGGCTACATAACCGATCGCTATTTAAGAATGCCCCATTAAGCTTTCGTCTGATCCACGTCTTTGTTTATCGTCGTTGAGGTTAACAGAGAAACGGTAATGGGCTCAGCTGCAGACTTTAACGATACATGTGGGGCGGCTCGTTCAGTAACTGCCAGGCTGAACTGAAGATCTTCTGTGCTAATATGTTTATGGCAGAAGCAGCTGGTGAAGAATATTCTAGGTGGGGCTGTGCCATATTCAGTCAGTTTCAGTCACCACAACATTACAATAACACAAACTGCAGGACACCAGTGCTGTGAAACAGTCAGTAATTATTTAATGCCAATATTAAAAACTTGAGGCATTCTTACACAAAAACATAAAAAGCATATTGCACCAACATATTGCTGGACGACTTATGCTGAGGTCAACTACAATATGTACAAAGACAAATGGGGTTAGGGGAACTGGTGATCAAAAGGCATTCTGGGAAGTGTAGGAAATCACTATCGTCCCTCCTCCACCCCTGACTGGCTCTGCTCAGGGTGATATATTAATCCCCTTTCGGCATCAGATTCGAGGACGCTGATTGGCTAATTTATGTTGCCACGTGCACATCTTGTGTCAGTGATTGGCTGCGCTGCTGCACTGACTGGACGATGTTTCTATCCCCCAGAAAAGATACTGAGAGAGGGGACGAACAGGAAGCTAACATAATGATTTATATTTTATACATTACACGTTATTTTGCATTTTAAACACATACATATTTAAAACAAGCGATTATTGTTCATTTTAAGTTTCTTTATTTTAAAAAGAAAAATCAAAGAACACTTACCACCAGGGAGGGCGGCGCCCTAGCGCCCTCTATTGGCCAACCGCGGCTGGTTCATGGTTACACCCGAATGTCTGTCCTGGCTTCATCAGAATCCAGTTCATAGTTCGCTGTTGAAGCCCCACTGTCATCATTAATGCACATATTCTACATGTCATGTGATATAAGTATGTATTATGTGTTGTTGTTAGGTAGATCAGCCTCCTACCTGAGAGCAATACAGGCAATACATTTTTTTTTATCCCAGGTGGAGTTTGGGGATTTTGAACGTCCCTTCTCAGCTCCGGGATCAGCTCAGACCAAATCGAACCAAACACTGAAGCAGGTGTTGGATAGATTCTACCCGAAGCACTACCGCCGGACCCCGTCTGACGACCTGCTCAGGTACAAGAACACTGATTCAGTCTGGACCTGTTCCTAACGGGTTTCTTTTTACTTAGACATATTTTTGTAAAGGAAAAGACCTGACGAGCGACCCAACAGCCCAACTGACAAAAACGTAGCTGCAAAAAAATTCAAAGAATTCCTGGCCAAGTAAAACTCACAAGTACGAGACAGACTGGATTTACTGCTGCTCGAGAAGATGACTGAGAGTGTCCCAAATGAGTTCTCCGCCTCGATACCCTCACATATCACTGACTTATTACAACATTATCAGTTTGGAGACGTATTCAGATTGTTTTACATTTGCTGCAGCATTGATAATAGCTTATAAAGAGATCTTACAACAGGGGGCCCCAGCTAATGCTAATGCTAATGCTGGGCCTTGGCATGGAACAGTTTGGGAACCCCTGGTCAATGATAAACATTAAGAATCTTTCAAGTTTTCAGTGTTTATGATGATGACTTGTGCATTTCTCCTGTAAGACAACTGCTCCAGCGTCTCTCTGCCCGCTGGGCCTCACTGAGGGGTCGAAGTTCATCGGAGTGTGTCAGGATTTACCTGACTGTTGCCAAGAAATGGCCTTTCTTTGGTGCCAAGCTCTTTGAAGCGGAGGTGAGTGTGTGTGTGTGTGTGTGTGTGTGTATATCCTATTTATATCCTATGTATTTGTATAATATATAGATACATAGGATAATGTTTTGTCCACACACTCAGTTTTTCCCTTTTAGCACAAGCTTTGATACACTGTTAAGAAGATTTGTCTGCACTATATTAATGCCAGTTCATCGAAATGTATCGTATTTGTGTTTTTAGTCCATCACTCCCTCTCCCGAGGACGGCGTACGTGTTCGGCTGGCAGTTCAAGAGGAGGGTATCAGCGTTCTGGAGCACAACTCCATCGTGAGCATCTCTAGATGAACTCATTGTATTTGTCTAGATCAGATTGCTTTGCTTTACTGATTTAAACTAACCAGGAATAGAGATTGTTTTTAAAAGTTAAGTGACCTGTGAAGCATGAAAATATTTGTGGCTTTGCTGCCAAGCAATGAGGTCACATCTTGGCTGTGTTTAAATATGATCTACACGGGTCGGAGGCTTCCTGAGCTGTGATTCATAAAACAACGTGCACACACATCCAACTGTTGATGCTGAGAAAGCGCCTGAAGAACATAATTCAGGGGTTTAATTGTTCTATTAGTTTTTTTCCTCCTGAGACACGGTGATCATACAATGAAAACTTACTTAATATTACATATTTACCACGTATGGTCCCTGAAGCTCTTGAGGAAGGACTTAAAAAACTTAAATGGTCCAAAAGTAATGAGCATTATGTGAAACTTGCATCAATCAATCACCTATTAGGTGATGTAAAAGAATGTAAAGCAAATGCAGGCGAGGTATTTAACATGTAGTAATGTAACATGTGCAGCTTTGCATGTCACTGTCAGAAACTACCGACAAAGATTAACGGTGTCCAATATTCTTTTATTATCACAACATGAAAGCCTCAATCGTGATTATACAACGTTTGTGTGTTCAGAAACCTGTGATGTCGCACCCCTACAAAAATCTGATGACGTTTGGAGGCTGCAAACAGGACTTCATGCTGGTGGTGTTGCAGAGCATCAGTACCAACGCTACCAAAGACAAACCCTCAAATAAGCATCTCTTTGCTATGGATGCCTCCAAGGTTTGAATATATATTATTTAGTAATTTGACGCAATAAAACAGCAGAATTCTAAGAAGTCAAGATGCGTAGCTTCAATCTCAAAGTATCATTAGTGTTGTTGACAACAAAGAAATAAAAGGATTTATCATCCTTAAGACACATTGTATTTCATCAACAGGTCAGAGAAATCACCCTCCTCATCTCCAGTTACATCAACAGTGCTCATCAGCAGAAAGCCGCTGCCCATCACCTGTCCGCCCCGGCTCTGATGGTGGCTCAGCCTATCAGTCTGAAGAGCAAAGAGCTGAGGAGCAAATCCCCACCAGCGCTGGGACGCCCCAGCAAAACCCCCACGCTGCTGTGACAGCGTGCTGGTTTTAACCTTATTTCCAGATGAACATTTAGATTGTTTATAGCTGCACCAGATTTTATTATATTGACATGCGCTCCTTCAGTCAGAATCAGTAGACTTCTCTTGTTTATTTTGGTGAGTAGGCCTGACCTCCCTGCAGATTGGGAATGATACGTCCACACACACCAATACAGGTGACTTAGTGCCTTCATCGCAGGTTGGAGATGTGGGGCTGAGACAGGAGCTCTGTGCTGTACAGGTACGAAGGTGTCTAGAAACAAATAAGAAGCTTTGCATGGCATTTCTGCTCCGGTGATTTGTTACTTTAAAGTGCTGATTTCAGAGAGAAAAGTCAACACTATTTATTGTCAGGCTGAAGCAGCGTTATGAGATGTCTCATTAATCTGTGCTGTCTGGTACATTTCCTTCAGTACAGATGCTGTTTTTAAATGCTGTTATATTCTCTACACAGAGTATGTAATGATGCTTTATTGAGAAATCATTAAGAGTATTTCCTATCGTTGTATAATGGAGAGTACCAGATATTATGATGAAAGCAGTAACAGGTAACCAGACTGCAGAAGAGTGAAGTAGTTTTCAACTGTTGTAGCACGAAAGAGGAAATCAGTTTGGACCCTGTGTGCTCTGAAGTTACTGAATAGCCAGGAGGGGAATTTGAATCACGTATAAATAAGCCTTTCAGGTTGAGTGTAAAAGCAAACTCAGCAAGGTGCCTCCACTCTGTCTTCCATGTATCAGAATAGAAGCAGCAGGGGCGACGTGGAACTCTGAAGTCACCTCTGTATTTCTGAGGAGGATGTCGAGAGGACGAGACAGCTGTGATGAGACAACACGGTTGCTGTTTGCTGGAGTTGAATGCATATATATATATATATATATATATATATATAGTATGTTCTGTGTCGCCCCAGAATTTGGTACGGCAATGAAGCAACCTTCATCACACACCACAGATAAACTGGAAATACAAGACATTTCTGGAGTCAAGGGTACCTTAGAAAGACTTTACCTCACTGTATCATCTGATGCCTGTACATTGCAACTAATGTTCAGTATTATATTTGTTTGTCATACAAAATAAATTGTATCTAAGTACTTTCGAAACATTTGTTGTTATTATTGCACATGTCTAATGCTTAGTTAAAGAACAGCAACAAGCTACTGGTTCCACCTGGTGTACCGCCGGCCTCCTGAGCAGCTGGAGTTTCGATACCAGTTCTGTAGAAACTATGTTTCATTTCGTCGTCATGTCCCTTTCCAAAACAAATTGCAGCCCACCCGCCTCATTGGTGCAGATCTAGAATATGTAATGATACCTTACAGGTGCCTGACAGCAACAGACAGCAACAGACACTCCCTCATTCCTGCACTCTTTCACAGGGAAGAGGGGGAGGGGAGGATATATGACACCTTACCTGTGTGTACTAGTTGCTTTTGTTCCTGTGTTGCTAGGGAGACGAGGTGAGGGGGGGTGGGGGGTGAAGGTAAACTGGGTGTGGAAAAGACATAATAAACAAATGATTGATGACAATACAACTCTGTTGGCTCATAAAGTGACGACTAAAATTAGAAAAAAAGGCAAAGACTCAAGCGCAACATTTTCATTTTAAAATCAAAGCTGTTGCTGATATGCAGTTTACACTTGGAATAAAGTTCAGATTCAGATTCAGAGTACTTTATTGATCCCTTTAGGGGGTGTCCGTCAGGGAAATTAGCAGTTGGAGACAGACTCATCTGGCTGTCAGCTGTTTTTGTCTTTGTGCTGCCTTTAAGTTGCATTTCAGTGGGAGTGCATTGTGACATCAAGGTTAAACGAATTCTCTCCTGTGTGAGTGTGAGTGTGAGCAGACACACAAACACAACTATGTGAACATGTTGTGACAGGAACGATCTGTTCAACTCTTTCTCCTAACTTTCAACACCTCATTCGACATTTGCTTCGCAGCAAATTCCCAACACTTTGTGTCTTTAGATCATTAGTTAATCTACACTCGCCTTTGTGACTATACGTGAATATATATATACATGAGTTGTGCCTTAAGTCCCCTTAAAATTCTGTTTTGCTGTTTTTCTGCTTGTTTACATTCTGCATGTGTCTGTATATGAGTCAGAACCCGACTGACAGGTTGGACACAATGCAGCCAAACAGTTTCAGAGAGATGAAGAAAAAATGAAGAAACCTCCTCCCTCAACACTAACCAGTGTCATCAAGCAAGTATTCTCAGCCAACCGGTATCGCCAATAAAGACGGCGCACTCGTGTTTCATAGTCGCTGCATTTTTTCTGGCTACAACTGCCATGATGACACAAGAGCTTTGACTGGAACTGGTGTTTTTCCGGGGTTCGAATGATTCCAACTTGCGCTAAAGAACCCATGAGCATTGACATATGTTTCATTAGCATCGTACGGTTGTATAAGGATCTCTTAAAGCATTACTCAAAGCACTCAAGACAGGATATCCTAATATGGTCAATAGAATGACATTCCTGATCAACATATCAATACCCCCAACCTACATATTCCAAATCCAGCTGTGACTTCCTATGAAGGAACGAGCAGGTGACCTACCTTTTATCATAATCCACCATCCAACTCACACTCTTAAACATTCTGAGTGTGTTGTTGAGGCCTTTCTACACACACAGGGACCAAATCAAAGCTATTTAGAGCGACTCCCCAAATCAAAGCTTTTAAATAGAAAAGGGAGCATTTATACAACACTTTCATCCAAGGTGCTTTACAGTGGAACCTCTCATTCACAAACGATGGTGGAGGCCGCTTGGCTCATCAGGAGCAATGAGGCGTTCAGTATCTTGCTCAAAGACACTTCAACAAGGTCAATGTAGTAGCCGAAGGTCAAAAAAGGAACCTTCCTATTACCAGATGGCCACTCTACCTACCGCGTCTTGACGCCCCTTTTGTGGAATTGGAAAAATCAACCCAATTAAACACCTGTTGAACATGTTCTACAGCACCGGCCAGTCTGTCTAAACACCCGATAAGGGAGGATATTTAAAAGAATGGTGTTCATCCCTCCAGGGGCGTTCCAGGGATTATGGCTGTTTCTCAATAACAAGGATCCTTCTTCACGACTGAGAAACACTCAGAACTCAACACACGTTCGCTTGGCTGTGTTGTTTCTGTTAAAAATGCTAAAATCCTGTCCTGGGAGGGATTACTGAGGAACGACTGGGATGAAGGAGTTATACTTTAGAGCTCTTTTTAAAATGGAATTAACATATGAAAAATTATATGAACAGGACATTTACACAACAGGACAGCCACACCCATTCAGCAATGCAGCGTCTGGCAAACCAGCATCGGTCTCACCTCCATGTAAACAACAGTCCACCATTATGAAGGAGGAACCATTTTACATCACGGATTAGAAGCGTCAGTTGGCTTTGCATCACATCTGATTATGTGGAGTTAAACTGGGCCGTTTTCAATCACCATGACCCCCATACACTTTCCCAGTGCAAACAAAAAGAAACATGCACGTCAGTCTTTCAACATTTTATTAAAAACAATCCAAGAAAAACACAACAACAAGTAAGAAACTGTACAATCCATATTGTGGAATTTAAACCAGTTTGACATTAAAATCCTGCCTGTTCCAGGCACATTTAAAAAGAGCACAGTTCATTATGGCATATAGATTGGATGATGCTTAAGACTTTACACAATTTATAAATAGATGGGCTGTATGAATAGGGCCAATGACCAAAAAGCATGTTGATGTCCCGATAATTTGCATTCCTCTAGTAAATTGGTGAAAGTGGCACATTCCCTCTGCAAATATGTTCATCCAGAAAGGTGACGCACAAGCTAACTCCTGCAGACACTTTACATGGCCTCCATCTCCCTTTGCTGTATAACAAACAGACAAAAACAAATTAACAAAAGTAAATATATAGTTCAGGCAAGTTTTAAAGGTGTTTAAAAACTGAAATAAAAGCTTTCAGTTACAGGATGTTCATCTCACCTGAGCTTTGTTGTACCGCTGACTCTGTCGCCTGCCGACAAAGAACTACACACAAAAAGAAAATCAGTGATTAAAAAAAAACCCAAATAATTATATCTATACATTGCAGCCCGAAACATAAATGACATGCATGTAGATTCATTTGCACTCACCAGGACCAGCAGGCCGGCCACCACAGCCAGCACCACCACCACGATGACGGCGATGATCCCACCAGTCAGATGCTTCATGGTGAAAGTCGGGGGAACCTCGTCTACGTAGTACACCAGGATGTTCTCCATCGTCAGCTTCTGGCTGCCCACCATTGGCTCAAACGTCTCCTGGTTCTTGAACATGGGCAGCTCCTTCACCTGCAGCACGTGAAGAGGGACATCAGTCAATACGATACGAAAAGAAATCAAGATGGGGAAACAACAAAATACTGAAAAAAAGCTTTGACGTACATCTTTCTCCATGTAGTAGGCCAGTTTGCCCAGGTCATCCTTGCGATCTTTCAATGGCTTCTTCACGTCAACCACAATCATGCGGGCGTCAGCGTCATACTGCAGAGGAACAGGATGTTATGTTCATGTTTTGCTCTTAAAAACTTAATACAATAAAGCATCACCGAGTCCCACTCACCTCGACTTTTTCCACCAAGGCCTTGTTAAAGCTGTAACGTTTGTTGATGGCGTCTGCAATGGCTCTGCATTAAAGACAGGAAAGACAATTTATAATACAGTGAGACCCTGTTAAAAGTGTCTTTTGTAATAGAGACTGTAGATTCAACTTACGTCTTCAGTTTGTCGGCTTCAACTGCACCAGTCACTTTTTTGTGTGTCAGCTGAAGACGCACCCAGCTAGCAGAAACACAAGATAAACAGGAAACATGTCAGTGCTGTACAGTGATGTTGGTAATATCAGTTGCAGTCCTCGACATCTATGGAGGATAAAACTACTTACTAGGTCTCCACAAGCTCGTCACACTTGAGATTCACGTCTCCCTTGTCAGTTCGGCGAACACCAGCACTGTTGACACACCAGCACTCCTCAGTGTTGTTGCACTGCTTGGCCTTGAATTTGCCGTCGTTCTCACAAACCGGGTCATAGATGCCATCATTGTCCACGAAAGCACTCTCCACTGGCTTCCCCCCTGTTCGGGTGTCCAAGCCCTTCTTTGCTCGGTACATCTGAGCCTTCATCAAGTAGCACTTGGGGACCACTGAAAGAATAACGAAGCACATCACAATTAGGTAAGACCAAAATAAGCCTGAAAAAAGAAACGAGAGGGCAGCTGCATTCTCAATCATAACGTTTTACTTACAGGTAGTGCAGTCCAGGGTTTGTTTGACATTATCACCGACCAGGGTGTAACACCTGCAGGGCGTATCATCACAGGTGGCCCACTTCATAGTTGCACATGAACCTATGCAGCAACACAAAATAAACATTGATGCCTACACATTGATGATGTCAGTCCTTAGGAAGGACAACAGATATAGCTAATGGCTTATTTTTAAGTCTAACAGTGCTTTAAGGAATTTGACTAATAATGATTTTGAATAAGACTAAAAACACCTGCAATGTAGGAAACCATGAGGCCAACAATAACTGACTTCTTTATAGCCTCATCAAACAAAGGCAGAGCAGGTAAACCAGCAGGTTCATTGAACACCTGGGCGTTGGTTCTCCCTGCAGAGACTTCCCAGGGGAGGACAAATCCTCCCAACCCCCACTCGAACACAACTAACTAGCGTTTGAGACCCAAACAGCTTTAAACCTGACATTTTCCATGACTCGTCGGTACTAAAACGGACATAAAGAATGTTTAACACTTTATCGAAAACATTCTAAAAGTGGATAAGGTGATTAATACATCAATTAAATTGGTTTTAACTGTCAATTATTTCTTTCTCTTTTGAAACTAAATGGTTTATCAGCAGAAAATCATTTAGGGAAGTGTAGACTACTGTTCTCTTCATTAAACCACATACAGGGCGTTGTAACGTTACCAGCACACTCAACGTTCAATCAATAAAGTACTTACAGCTTTGGGCTGCGGCTCCCGCCACGAACGCTGCGAGCGCGAGAGCGATCAAAATCTTCATCCTGAAACTCTTCGATGCTAAAACAAATGAATGTAAGTTTCCTTCGGTGGCTGTCTGTCCGTGCGTCGTCCTCAGAGGTCAAAGTTAGAGTCGGCGTTGAGTCGAAGCACACAAAGCTTCCTTCTCTGCTCGCAGGTGTGTCCTGGTCAAACCTGTTTGGACTGAAACTCCCGACGAGCACGCGCAAGGTAAAGTAAACCCACAAACCAGCACGAGCACCTGTAGTGTGACTTGTTGCGTCGGTCCGACAGTCGACTTTTATCAGTTAATCCGTTTTAGTTGTTGTCAACCAACTGATGAAAAAGGTTTATGGACCACATTTATAACACAGGTAGTCTCATCACGTCACTGTAATTAGCATAGATGAGGAAGAGGGCAGGGCTGTGAATCAAACATACCGCACTTCCGGTATGTCCTTATTTGGTCCCGCTCTCTCTCCCGCTCTCTCTCCCTTCAGCTCTTCAGTAATATTCCTTTAATTATACTTACTAGAGCCTCATAGAGACATTTCCTTAATGTAGTTCACAAGAGTTACCATATATTGTCTGTTTTTCATTTTCTAGAGACATTATTGACCCTTTTGGCATGTTTTTCTTTCTGTCCGTGCAGGTTAAGTAAATTTCATACTTCAGAACTCGTGATGTCAAAAACATTACAGTTTTTATCGGCTTCCCATATGTAGAGGTAATTTATTCATCTATTGTCACATTAAAAGACTCTTCTAGGATGTTATACATCACTTTAGACAGTTTATTGGCCTTTTCATAATGTTCAAATACATCATTCACACTATTTCTCCATCATAATATTTGCACCAGAATTTAGTCTATCAAAATGTCATCAAAAATGTTGTGTTCTTGTTCATATTTTACACCATGCACTTATATCATAATACGTAATGCATAATGATTCAGGAAATAGTACGTCATCTTGTTTATTATGGAACACTGTAACGTGGTGACACTGTGACGACTGTGCGGGCAGGTCGTTTTCAAGACAGAAACCAAAGTTTGAGAATCATTTCCCAGGTGTTTTGAGTCACGCTCTGTTGGACAACACAGATGAGTCACAGCCGCACGCCTCAGAGATTACCTGTCTGAGAAATAGTTTCAATGGCAATATTTTTAACCTTAATCATTGGTGTCAGAAATCAAGCTTCAATTCACAACAGGGACGAAGACACACTCGAGAGACATAAAAGTACTTTTTGTTTGCCGAGAGTCTTCTCGCCATTGAAGAGTAAATAAATGAAAAAAACAAGAGCTGCCAAAACAGACATGTGACAAACACATGATGACTTTCAACCAGCTGTTAAGATTTTAGCAGCTTTTCATTGCTGCTTCAAACACAATAAAGAGTACATTAAAATGGTGTGAAGGAAAGGTTCAATCCTCTTTGAAAATACACTGATTCCCCGACAGTCTCATACTGAGAGTATTGCAAAATAACTGGAGACTTCAGAAACTCTCTCCAACCAGCCGAGAGCTGTAAGACTTGTTTGTCCACGTATTTTGTGCAGATATGCATTGAGGTTTTCAGAGCTGCTGTTGGGCTTTGTTTTTCTCACCTGTGGATTTAACTAGACCAGTGATCATCAACGGGCCCAGGGGTCCTTTGAGGATCCAGGTTTTTTATTTTCTTTTACAGTAGTTCCAGAACACAATGACGAAGTGTATGACGATGGTGGTCATGGGTTTCAGGAAACTTCTGTAATGAAACTTGTAAGAACTGTGGTTCACTTTGTGTTAACTGTCTCTTTGCTGTAGCCGTAAATTCAACACATCGCAAAGTACCCATTTCCTCCTCTAACTACATCTCTTCTGAGAAAAGACAAGTGTCTGTGTTAGCGAGTGGGAGACGGTTTCCCATTGAAACGGGACTCTACTGGAGAAAACGATGCATTGTGGTAGTGACATTAGATTCAATGGCAGAGAGGCCCACTGGCTCTACGTACTATTCTACAGAGTATTTACGCTGATCATGAAGTCTTTAAGTCAACACTGGTCTTTGTCTTTGATTATCCATCTGGATCCTGCACTTTATGACCTCCAGAGGAGGATTAGGGTCCCTGTATGAATTATATAATATACGTATAAATGATGCCCTCTGACTTATGTTTTCAGAATTAAAAACAATCCTACAGTATGTTGAAATACACTGCGTCTCTCTGGCTGTGTTTGCTTACTATCTACTAACTTTATCATCTTTGAAGTTAACCAAACTGCAACTTGTCAGCAACTAGCTGTCGGCTTGCGCGTCAAATGCAGATGTGTTAATAATATCAAAGCTCTCTGTGGAGCTTCTGATCTCCAGTGACACAACACATTCCTGACAATGGAGGCAGCAACATGCCCAGACAGCAAAGGCAGACAAGAGGAAGACGTCCTGCAAGTGAACAAGCATTTAAGCAAATCAGCTTTCCAATTGTTTTGTTTTGCCTTTGGGTGAGTCGCACCTGGAATGATGATGGAGAGTCCTTAGATGAGCCACGGAGGGTTAAGTGTGTGTATTTAACTTTGATTAGGGGTTTCATCCAAGGTTGTAATGTGTGAATTTATGAATGAACACATTTACTGCTGATCATCTCCTGAATTTGGGTGTATCGTATCAAGTGTTCCCCGACTGTACTGATGATTGCAGAATCACAGCTGTGCTTGGTGAAGCTCGGCACCCATAAGGAGTTTACCACACAGACCATCAACTTTAAGTCTTAAACATCAACAAGGTTAAGCAGTTGTAGTTACAGCTGAGCAGATACTTAAATCTTTACAATAGCCCATAAAAGCGATCCCACTTTCCCCTGGTGGGCAGAGCTCATGAAGCAGCTCAGTATGTTCCGGCGTCTTTGCTGCTCCAGTTGCTGCTGCCAAAGATTTATTGCACGTACAGTCTGCACATTGCTGACTGGCAGGTACAACATGTGTCTGTTTGAAGACACGGCAGGATTTAATGAAACTAAACTGTAAAACTTACCGTCAGCAGTTTTACTTTCATGCATATGAATGACATCTGCCACATAGGACAGTGAATATCGATCAATACAGAGATTGTAGCTGGACTGTTACATGATTGACTGAAGCTGGGTTTTACCAACTACAGTACGCAGCCTGTTTGACTCTTCACAGGGGACAAACTGGTGGTTAAGACTGGTATCGGAGGGGAAGTGACCATGTTTGAGCCCACATCGCTGATACAAAGCGATATCTGTAACTTAATAAAGCTGAAGCAAACAGTTAAATATGGCCTAAAGGGTCTAAATCCCTTTATCCCCGATGAGCTGGTGAATCAAAGTCATTTTGCTTTCTTGTCTTCTTGACTACAGCGAGCAGGACAAGCGAAGGCCTCGGGGAGCTGGTGTGCTTATTGTGTGAGAGCTGACACATAACGAGGGGAATATGGGTGTTCCCCTTCCCAGAGGTTTAAGATGTCAGGGCAGTGCATGCTATGGTGAGATGGGCCATTGTCCTGAGTCTCTGAGGTGGAGGAATCAAGACGGACGTGGACGCGAAGGAGGCGGAACAGGCGGCTTGAGGACAGGGTTTGGACGAAGAGAAGGGGAAAGCACAGAGGAGGTCCAGAGGAGACGGATCTGCACCTTCTCCCCTAAAAAAGACCACCAGGAGAAGGAGACATATGGGGTGAGAAGAAATCTCTTGTTATTCATATGTCCTTTTTGTTTATGTCATTGGTTTCTGAGAGACAGTTGTGTCTCAATATTGTTACCAAGATGAATCCGTAGGAAGTTAATATTAAAGGAAATACAATACTTTTAAATAACGATATCAATGCAAATAAACACGAAGCACAAGAACATCAGGAGACTGCTTTTGTTATTCATGTTCAACAACTGTTTACTTTTGCAATTTCTTTTTATAGCTACTGTGTTTTCTTTGTTGAATATTATTTGCTTTCTTGCCAAAAGTTAGCTGAGAAAAATGATGATACACTAAATGTAACCAGAACAAACAACCGTTTAGCTTATCTTGTATCAAGTCCAGAAACATGGGGGAGAGTCAGCCTCTCAGTCTGCAGCACATCCACAGCTCACTGAGTAACATGCTGTATTGTGCTTGTTTTATCCAGCCAACAACCTGTTTGATTTGCTCCTCTATCAGCAAACAAGCAGTTCGATTCAGCTCACGACACCAGGAAACAGGAATCACTTCCTTATTTCAAATGGTCTTTTCAGCAGTTTGGATTAGAGCTATTATTGTCTCTAAGGTCCTTCAGGGAAGATCCATGTGATCTGCAGCAGTCAGTTCTACATTCATGTAATGAGAATCTGCCTGATTCCCATCCACAGGTTCCCCTGAGACACACACAATGGCCCTACATGGCCGAGAGGGAGGATTGACATTTGGATGGTAACCCAAACAGACGGACATGGTTGTTGTCATTATTCTCCTCATTCAGCTGAACAGCTCTCTGAACGTCAGACAGTGAAGAAGGTGGACTCGCCTTCTAGTATCCGATGTGTTGGAGTGATGCTGCTGATAGTTACCTCTGCACACCCCCACAGGTGTTTCCATTCATTGGGACTGATGAAGCAGTTTAATGTTTCTCAGTAAGAATGTAATATAGTATTCAGTGATATTAAGATGGAAACAGACAGTAAATTCAATGTACTTGTACACACTGGATTAAATATTGGTAAAACAATCCTTTAGTTTCTGAAATATCAAATCACTTTATGATAAATTGTGTTTCCATCTGCACAATTTAGACTAATGTGAAGTTGAGATGATGAGGATGACTTTCCTTTAAGACGTGAATAGCTCACATGAAGCAGTTTGTCTGTTTGATAGTCGTGAAGAGTTCTGGAATATATTGGCATCAGCTTAAAACGTTTTGAGGATAAATGCGAGTAGAATTACATTTTGTTGTTGGTTTTCAGTCCACATGGATCCTCTAGCATATTACAAGTAAAGTTATGACATTGATACATGAGAACATTTAACAATGTTTTGTTCCTAATAAATATAGAAATATATTGTTGACTGGAAACAAAATAATCAAGCAGTATTAAATGCTACAGCAAACCTTCATCTGGTAGGTGTCCATTGTCACGTTGGAGAAGCAGAAGCAGAAGGACATTTAATGACCTCTATGGGAAGTAATTCAGGTTTATATGTGTGACACTGAACATGACCAGAGACACCCGGCGTTTGTTCATTCTGTGGAAACACAAAGTACGAGCAGTAACACACACTCTGCAATTAGGTCAGATCAAGACTTTACGTCTCCAGGAGCCGGATGGCTCAAACAGCTACAGAATCCTCCCAATTTAAGCCACTGCAGTAGTTTAGAGTTACAAGTAGTTGGTTGTATGAACAAATATGATATGGAATGACAATTATTCTCCTGAAACAATGATTTTCTTGGTTTCAATCGCAGGTTCCCACTCCTGTGGTTGATAAGTCTACTGGCGATGTTGGAGTACTGCTCTGCAGGTGAGTCGACTCCTCAATGAAAGTATTCCAAATTAGATAAAACCTTAACAAATGTAAAGCAACAAGCTCAAGCTCTTCTCTCCCGTCCCCCCTTTCAGTGGCTGACCTGAGGGACTGTGAGACAGCTGGCATCACCTGCCATCCCCAGGCCGAGTGTCTGAATGTCAAAGACAATTTCACCTGTGTGTGCAGCATGGGTTACCAGGGCGACGGCCTGATGTGCACAGACATCGACGAATGCCTCAGCGGCTTGCACGGCTGTCACCCGAGGGCCCTCTGCAACAACACCCTGGGCAGTCACACCTGTGTCTGTCTCAGCGGGTACGTTGGAGACGGCACAAACTGCCAGGATATTGACGAGTGTCAAAAAGAAAATGGCGGTTGTCATGCCAACGCCCTTTGCACTAACTCTGAGGGCGGGCGGCAGTGCAAGTGTAAAGTCGGTTTCGGTGGCAACGGCTTTGACTGCGTTGATATCAACGAATGCGCCAACCAAAGGATTTGCCACTGGAATGCCACCTGCACAAACAACCCCGGATCCTACGTGTGCACCTGTAACTCTGGTTACAAGGGCAACGGAAACTACCTGTGTCTTGATATAGATGAATGTTCGGAGACTCCGTATGTGTGTTCCTCCTCGCTTGGCTACAAAGGCTGTAAAAACCTGCCGGGTACTTACCGCTGCACGTGCAGTAACGGCTTCCAAAGTAACGGGCAGAGCTGCGTGGACATCGACGAGTGTGCAACCAACATCTGCAGCCTGTATGCAGACTGTGTGAACACCATGGGGTCGTACCGGTGCACCTGCTACAGCGGCTTTGTAGGGAACGGCCTGACATGTGCAGACATAAATGAATGCAGTGAAGACAACGAATGTGATACGAATGCTATTTGTATCAACAGACTGGGGAGTTATGAGTGTTCCTGTCTGGGGGGTTATTTAGGAGATGGGCGACAGTGTGAGGACATTGATGAGTGTGAATCCCCCGTCTGCCCTCCCACCACCACCTGCGTCAACACCGGCGGCTCATATTACTGCGACTGCGGCAGCGGCTTCGTCTTTAATAACTCCAAGTGTTACGACCTGGACGAGTGTGCGGCCGGCCGCTGCAGCCGCGACTCCACCTGCACAAACTCACCTGGCTCCTTCTCTTGTCAGTGTGCGACAGGTTTCAGGGGAGATGGCTTCACCTGCGAGGACGTGGATGAATGTTTGCTGGCTGAGCAGTGCCACTCCGATGCCCTTTGCATCAACCTGCCGGGCGGCTACAACTGCACCTGTCAAGTGGGTTACTTTGGAGATGGAGTGAAGCGGTGCAGCGATGTGAACGAGTGTTTGGTGGATAATGGAGGCTGTAGAAACAAGGCAACATGTGTCAACAACAAGGGTTCTTTCTCCTGCCTCTGCCCGCCAGGCTTTGTCTTGGTTAACCAGACTTTCTGCCAGGACATAAACGAGTGTGAGGACGACCCATGTGCAGAGAATGAAGAGTGCAGGAACATTGATGGGTCATATGATTGCCCCTGCCGCGAAGGTTACTACAGACCTGCCGCCAACATGATCTGTACCGATACCGACGAGTGTAAAGACGACCCTTGCCACGTGAACGCCACATGCCTTAATACAATCGGGTCTCACACCTGCACGTGTAAGCGAGGTTTTACGGCAAAAGGAACCCAGTGTGAGGACATAGATGAGTGTTCAACGGTGGCCGTATGCCACCCACGGGCGCTATGCACCAACTCTATTGGGGATTTCTTGTGCACCTGCCAGCAGGGTTTCAAAGGGGACGGCTTCTCCTGCCAGGACGTGGACGAGTGCGTCCTCTCTGACAACATCTGCCCAGCTCCCTCAAAGTGTATCAACTCCCCTGGTGCACATGTCTGCTCATGTTTGAATGGCACAGTGGCCTTAGATGACGTTTGTGTGCCGCCCGTCCCGCTGTGTGACCCGGCCTGCCACATCCGAGGCCTGTGCCACCGTTCGCCTGCTGGATACCAGTGTGTGTGTGACCTGGGGTATGTGGGTGATGGGCTGACCTGCTCTGATATTGACGAGTGCCAGAACGAAAACATTTGTCCTGAAAATGAAACGGAGTGTGAGAATATCGCAGGATCGTTTTCCTGTGTTTGCAGACGAGGCTACACACTCAACGGGACACACGGCTACACACAAGGCTACACACAAGGCTACACACTCAACGGGACACACGGCTACACACAAGGCTACACACTCAACGGGACACGATGCGCTGGTAAACCACATTTCAAGTTTTTTCCCCCGAATGAATCAAGAAAGATAAAGTGGTTTGCAGTAGTTGCACTGACTGCAGTCATTAACTAAAATACAGAATAATGACGTGAATCCAAATAGACGACATTATCACTTCTTCTTTTCCATTATTCAACAGGTTGCCAGTCAAAAAGCAGAAGATGAAGATAAACAGGAACATACGTGAACATAATCAGTGATCAGTACTTGTAACTTTAATGTAGTTCCTCCAAACTGATGGATCTGTCAGTGCTGTTGTTACCAGAACGGTTTAAATTACCGTCCTTTAGGGATAGAAAGTCATACAGATACAGACGTGTCACTGGCAGGAAAACCTCTAACATGATGGAGCTCAGTCAGCTGTATAAACTATCCAGGAGTTGACATGCTCAGCTCTAATCCCCCCGTCTCTCTCCTGCCCCCCCCCTTCCTTCTGCCCAACCTTCTAGATGTAAATGAATGTGAGACAGGATCACATGAGTGCAGTGAGTTTTCCGAGTGTGTGAACACCGTCGGCAGCCACTCCTGCTTCTGTCTCAGCGGCTTCACTGGCGATGGCAAGAACTGCTCTGGTAAGCATCAACTTCTTCTAGTACACATGAATAGCATTAGCATGTTTTGCTCCTGAAGTGGACTCTGAGCTTTCTTTGGACCTTCTTGGGGCTGTTTCCCTGACTCTGTCCCATTTTGGATGAATTATAGACTTTGATGAATGCCAAGTCGGAAAAGGAGGTTGCCATCAAGCTGCCAGCTGCATTAACACACCTGGGTTTTTCACCTGTGCCTGTCCTCCGGGCCTGGAGGGCGACGGCTTTGACTGCCAAGACGTGAACGAGTGCGAGCAGGATTCAAGCCTGCCACATAACTGCAGCGCCAACGCTTTGTGCCACAACACCAATGGATCCTACCTCTGCACGTGCCAGGATGGATACCAGGGCGATGGCTTTGTTTGTGAGGACCTGGACGAATGTCAGGTGGCCACAACGTGTGGCAGAAACATGACGTGCTTCAACACAGCCGGTTCCTACATCTGCTCGTGTGTCGTCGGTCTGGTGTATGACGAGGGCACATGCGTGAGCGAAGAGACCTGCCTGAATGCCAGTACTGACTGCCACCCACTGGCCGAGTGCCGTCCATATCAGGGCTCCTTCTACTGCCACTGCAAAGATGGTTATCATGGTAGTGGCACTGAGTGCCGGGATGTGGATGAATGTGACCAATCACCAGCTGAAATCTGCCCCGCCTTCTCCTACTGCTTCAACACTAATGGCTCCTTCCTCTGTGACTGCTGGGGAGGGTTTCTCTACAACGGGACACACTGTCAGGACATGGATGAATGTGTGATGGGGAACTTCACCTGTCCTGATAACAGCACCTGTACCAATGTAGAGGGGAGCTACAAATGTACCTGTGATCCAGGTTTCTCAGCCGATGGCTCCCTGTGTCCGGACGTTGACGAGTGCTCCCTCGGCCTCGTCCGGTGCCCTAACTCCTCCAACTGCATGAACACAGTGGGATCTTTCTTCTGCGAGTGCTGGGACGGTTACCGACGCAACAGTACTGGATGTGAGGATATTAATGAGTGCCTAGACAACTCCACCTGCCTTGAACATAGCACATGCATCAACACCAACGGTAGCTACCTGTGTCTGTGTGATGCTGGATTCTCTGAGGTGGATGAATTGTGTGTGGACATCAATGAATGCGGTGACATGGAGCTTGATGACCTTTGCACTAACGGGACATGTATGAATGCTATTGGCTCGTATTACTGTGAATGCATCAGTGGATTCTGGAGTAACGGCACAGAGTGTGTGGACATGGATGAATGCTCGTATCCCAACTCGTCAGTGTGTCAGCCCCAGTCAACATGCGTCAACATTCCCGGGTCGTACCACTGCCCTTGTAACGAGGGATTTATTGTCAACGGTACCGAGTGTCAGGATGTGGATGAGTGTCGGGACCCAGATGGCGTCCCCTGCCCTGAGCACGCATTATGTAACAACACAGCAGGATCCTTCGTCTGTCTGTGCTCTCCTGGGTTCAGACCCATTAGCTCGGGCTGCGAGGATATCGACGAATGCACGGACAACAGCACCTGCCGCTTTGACCAGGTGTGCACCAACCGCCCTGGATCCCACAACTGCTCCTGTCTGCTGGGGTATCACGAGGAGGACCAGGCGTGCGTTGACACCAATGAATGTGATGATTCACCGTGTCACCTCTCGGCACGCTGCTGGGACACCCCCGGCTCCTTTTCATGCCACTGCCCGCACGGCTTTGCTGGAAACGGCCTCTGGTGCAGAGACGTGGACGAGTGTGTCTCCCTGACCAAACCTTGCCACCCTTTGGCTCACTGCCATAACACCCCGGGGTCATTCGTATGTGTGTGCATGCCGGGCTTCCTGAGTATCGGGCCGCTGTGTGTGGACTTTGACGAGTGCCAACAAGCTAACGGACAGTGTCATCCTGCTGCCGTCTGCTCCAACCACGCAGGAGGTTTTAAATGCTCCTGCAGTAACGGCTGGAACGCCACCGAAGACAATGGTCATGGATCAGGAGGATGTTTGGACCTGGATGAGTGTTTGTCACCCAGGACATGTTCTGGGCAAACGTCCTGCACAAACCTGCCAGGGTCTTACACCTGTTCCTGTCCAAAACACAGCACAGAGTGCAACATATCGACGGGTTAGCGCTGCCTTTACTAATCACACAAGGACACAATGATGTTTGTATGTTTAGTCCTAGAACTTATAACTTATCATCAACTGTCAAGTGTTGGAAAAGCAGCAGCCTAGTTCACGGAGCAAGCGGGCAACAGATCTTTTATTCCCACAGTGTGACGGTCGATTTATACGATATCCTTCCACTGATGAACAGACGGCCTGTTGTGCCTTCACTCTCAGTTCCTTAATCATTGCATATCACATGATTTATTCTTTCGCCATGTTCCAATAAAAGTTTGAACTACATATTAACTTCCGACAAAGAGGTGAAGCAATCACTTCACACGCTGGCACAGGAAGGAGGATTGTTTGGGGAGGATCTTAAATACTGGTTAACTGTCTGTGCTCCTCCAATAGAAAGCAACCTGTACCCTTTCGGACCAGAGGTTGGTGATGAAGGCCTAAACCTGGACTCAGAAGATGTGAATTCTCCGTACATCACTCCACCCATGGGGTTTCCCTTCATGGGGAAACTGTACGACAGAGTATATGTGAGTTTCATTTAAATTCTGTATCAGTAATTGATTCTTTAATTACTGCATCAGTAACACCACCGTCAACCTATTCACCTACTGTTGTTATGACCTGTGTCTCTGGATGTCTCTCAGTTCTCTGATAACGGCCTCGTCCAGTTTCAATCTGCTGCTGAGAATGAGCAGTACCTGCTTCCAGCTCCGTCACCCACTGGTTTCCCCGACAACATGAATTTGTCTCTGTTGGCGGTGTTCTGGGATGATGCTGACCTCACCCACGGGGACGGACGGCTGCTCTACCAGGTTAGATGGCATGTGGGTCAAGCTGGGTCGTAGAGAGACCCGGTTCGTTTTTATACTTTATACTATACTAAAGAATGAATGTATGAATAATGTGTGTCAAATCCAATCCAGCTGCTGAGTTGTTTCCCCGTCCGAACAAGCTTTTATTGCCATATCAAGTTGTTTATTGGCCTGATGATGATGAAGATTATTTTCCTTTGAAGGAATACCACAGGCTGCACGTGTCAGACGTCTACTCCCACATCGTGTTTAATCGCACTGCGGATGAAGTGACGACATTTGAGGAGCAAAGAAGCAGGTCTGCCTTCACCCCTGCCTGGATCCTGAAGATAACCTGGGACCATGTGATGCCCGTGTCCTACCAGACGATCAACGACTCCGAGGTGAAGAGATGGTTCAATTCAGCTAAGATCAAATATAAAAACAAGGAGAACATATATAATATGTGTCACAACTGGAATCAGACAGTGGACCCAGAGCATCTAGAGACATCCTGGACCATACACCTCCTGCTAGCTGACAGGCTCCAGCAGTACATGTGGTTCTGATACTTGGGCGGAGCTGGTGGTCGGCAGGCTTCAGGATAGAACATGTTCTCAGTGTTGTGTGTGGAACAGAAAGTGTTTCTTTTCGAATGAAAATAAAAAGGCTGCACATCACAGAATTCATCTGCAGTTCGGACGCATCCGTCTGTTCTGAAAGAGAACTGATGTGTGCAAACCTGCGTTGATAAACAGTCAGTACACAGTATGAATATTGTTCACACAAGTTTTTGTACGCAGGTGGCACAGGTACCGACTGATTAAAAAACTCTCATTCATCGTCCCAACTCAATCAATCTTTAAGTTTAGACACTTCTATAGAGAATTCAACCCCCCATGTCATCACTGCATACAGCAAACTGACTTCAAATCTGGATGCGTCGGCTGCTTTGGGACTGCAGTTTTCACAGTCCACGACCACACAGCGACAGTCGAGGGTTTTCAAAGGATCCATCACCTCAACAATCTGTCACAGCTGGTGTTTGATCTGCTCTCATACAGGATAGCACATCTGCATTTTTACTTTTGTCTTTGACTTGATTTTTCACTGTAGCAAACAGGGGTCGACTCTTAATTCAAACACTTTCACACAGTTTCTTGAGCTTTGGCGCCACCTTCAGGCCATTTTATGGACTGAATGTGGTTCTTCTATTACAATTCCATTTATATGTGAAGTCCTGTTGTTTTAGTAAATAAAATGTTGTTGAACAATAAAAACTATAAAAAACATAATTAATCATCTGATAAATCAACAGAATTTAATATATTAACTTCGTTGATGTCATGAAGTTCTGGTTGTATCTGCAGACTAACACCTTCCAGTGTATCCTGACCACCGATGGAGTGCGCTCCTTTGCCCTTCTGCGATATGGGGAGATGAACTGGGGTCCTGGCCAGAGACAACACCACAGCGCTCTTATTGGCTATTCAGATGGAGAAAACTTCCACGCGGAGCCCACCGTCCCCCCAGGAAACCTTTTTGGCCCTGGGGGCCGGTACAGGCCCCAGCACATGGGAGGGACGTTGGGAAAGTTAGGTCAGCTGATGTATGATTTAACCGGACCAACAGGGTCTAATGTGGACCCTGGGCTCATGTGCCAGGCCTGGATGATGAAGGAGCCTGATCCCACTGAGTGGACTCGGGGCCTGGCCTCGTGTCCCTGTACCCGCACCCAGGCTCTGGAGGACCTGTCGTTTGTGCAGGATACGACTGATCCAAGTCCAAGGCTCAGAACTCTGAGGGGTCAGCGGTGGGGCGGGGCTGAGGGACACATCTTCCACTCGGTTTTGGCCAACACACATGGTGCGGGGAAGAGGTGTGTGTACGAACCTGAGGGACCCCTGGTGGCCGGCTACAATGAACGCTACTTCTCAAAACACAGCGCACAGAAACACATCGGTAAGACATGTGATACTGTTCTTTACTTGGACCAGGATGGGCTTTAAGAATTGATTCTCAAGTAAAGAAGTCCTGTTAACTTTAGATGTCAGAATATAAAAGTACTTCAGCAGGCTTTGAACTGCATTTTTATTTCCCACACACAAATATGTTGAGCGCCATCCGTTAATTGAATCAAACTTCCCTTCCAGATGAAGATCTCCTGCCTTTCCAGTGGTGTTGTATTGAGTCTCCTCTATGCCACCTTCACCTCAGCAAGAGGCCCCTCGACCGGTGCAAAGGTTACAGCTGGTCCAGTTCCAATGTGGCGCCCCGTACTGAGAAGGCGTCGCAGGGTGTCGGTGAGGGTCTCCTACAGGAACACAGACTGTAGTAGAGATGGTCATATGATGACGTTCTCCTAGTGTGTACAACCATCTGACCCTTTGGTCACATTAATGTACACAGATGAAAGATAGAAGTCTCTAAGATGATGTCCTTGTTTCCAATGCAGCGATGGTGTACGGCAGTCTCCACTTCATCACCTTCGACGGGACAGACTACTCCTTCAAGGCCTTGGGAGAGTTTGTGATAGTGCGACTCTCCTCTAACACGGGATCTAATATCTTCACCCTGCAAGGACAGACTGAGAGGCTGCACACAGACACAGAGGGGATCATTGAGGTCCCAGTGGTGGTGCGCATGGCTGCCTTCCACCAGGGCATTGGCAAGGTCGGTTTGATTGTGTGAACGCGTGTGAGGAAGAGGAGGGACAGTGCAAGTGTGTGTATCTCAGGAAGAGAGAAGCGATGTATGTGTGTGCATGGAGTTCCCTTCTCACTGACTGACAAAGACTTCTTTGTCCTCTAGGGCCTCTAAATCTTACTCATTATATCTTATTTGTTTCATCTGCACCAGAGTTTAGACCAAGTTGTTGTTTTTCTAATCCCAATGAAGTCTGAAGTCTTTAAAGAAAAGTCCTGAGTCAATTCCCAACTCAAGACCGGCAAGGCAACAGGAGTCTGAAACTTTGGGTTTAGAGCCCCAAACAAGTCCGAATCTCCATTTCTAAACAGCAAAGTTCAGGACGGGCTTTCATTTAACGTGAGCTGACTGTGGGAAACAAGAGAGTAAAAACACACCTACCGTCAGATACAGCAACTGGCTGATGAAATTATAGAGCACTTAATAGCATAACAGCTGGATATTATACCCGAATTTTTGATTCATACAAGATTGTTTTGAAAAGCTGAGATTGAGCCGGATCTTTAAAAAGGGAGTCTCAACAGTTACAACTGTCCACTGTTTGTAACTGTGGACGATCAATCAACGCTCCTCCAATGACAAACTATCAGTGTTTCTTGACTTCAATCAATATCCGTACACGCCTCAGCACCTATCTCGGATTAATCTGGTACAGATGGTTTATTTTGATCCCATAAATCTCTCAAGTCATCCCAAACCAACCTGGCGTTGCCTTGATGAGCTGATCAGATCTGTTCAGGAGGTTTGGAGTTGCAGCAGATGTTCTTCAGGTAGTCAATAGCTGACTACTTTCAGAGGATTGTCTGGAAACGTTATGCTAACCCAGGTGCCGCAGTACTTTAAATTACAGGCCCGTTTCAAGCCTGCCGTTCTCAGCAAAATCATTGAGAAAGCTTTGTCAACGGATCACTGACCAACAGAGTGTCTGCCAGCGAGCTGCGGAGTTCGCAAAGGATCAATCTCCTGTTCCACTGTTGGATCAATTTATAAATTCTGCTGCTTGTCTATAAATCGTTCAACGTCTCTGACCTGCGAATCCAATATGGAACCCTGCAGACAGACTCAGGTCGTCTGGTTCAGGATCACTGGCTGCTCCCAGAGTTGGAACTAAATAAAGTAAAGTTGCCCAAATTTACAGAAGATCTGAGCGTAGAAACAATGAGCATGAATCACTTTTAACTACCTCCTGATCAATCATTCATTTATTGATTACATGTTTGTGTATATATATAATGTTACTTGCAGATTGAATGGAGATGTTCAGGGAACAGAGAAGGACTGCAGGTTTTCGTGGATGACGCTGAGATCCCGATCACGCTTGGTAACAACCACACACATCTGACACACTGTTAGAAGTCTGTTCTGAAGCAGAAACTGATGAAGACCCGTCAGGACCGACGTACCTTCAACTGCGGAGCTGTTCATTTCTGACTCGTATCAAACACCTGCCTACACGAGGACGTGTCATAGCTGCTGCTTTCATTGTCTGACTCTCTTCAGGTGTAGCCCACATGGGACAGAGGGACTTTGCCGTGCGCTACACGTCGGTGAACCGCTGTGCAGCCGTGTACGCCGGTGGCCTGCACGTGGTGGTGCGGCGGGTTGTAGGCCACTGCCAGCTGGTGGCCGTGGTGGAGGTTCCTCAGACCTTCTACAACCGAACTGTGGGTCTGATGGGTCTCTGGAGCTCTAACCGCTCCGATGACTTCCTCATGTCTGACGGCAGGCTGCTGCCCTCCCCTGACCTCAACCCCCCCTCAGAGGAGAAGCTGCACTCCTTTGGGCTGTCCTGTGAGTGGACCACAGATACATACAGTTATACTATATGTGATGATGATGATTAGGAGGCCTCTACCCCTCTGTTGCAGCAATACCCGGGGAAGCTCTTAACACCAAGACCCTCCTGTCTTTGACTTCCAGTCATCTCAAGGTCTTTTGTAGCAGGATCGTGTGCTTTGATGCTTCTGACAGCAGAACTATGTTAAGAACGGTGCCAGTGAAGCTGAGCTGCTTCCCATCAATCAGCCCCTTCGCTCACTCTGCACTCCCCTGCACAGCCTTACTGCTTGATTATATGTGAGATACACAGCTTGTTGTGCTGCCCCAAATGACAAAGAAATGAATTAATGAAGCTTTCAGAGTGCTCCTGTGTTCCTATTCATAGAACACAGTGAATACAAATGAATACACAGGAGTTATTTTATCTTAAGGTACATTCTGCCTCTCTGTTCTGACTCCCGATGGTTTGACCTCATGTACATTCTGGTAATATCTTGTGGCCATGCCGATCACTGTCATGTGTGTGTCTCCAGGGACAGTCCCGATACCAGAGAGCTTATTGTTCTCCCCCTCTCCACTGGTTCCACTGGAACCTGCCTCCTTTGAGGACCTACTGGAGGACGTCAGTCCTGCTGTGGTGGAGGAGCTGAGGAGAACCTGCAGCGGCAGCATGCAGTGTGTCCATGACACTCTGGCATCCGGCAGCTCGGACCTGGGCCTGCAGACTCTGGATGCCAGGAAACAATACCAGAATTTGGCTCTAATTTATGGTAAATGAGCTTTTTTGTTTCAGAAGGTTCTAGTGGACTAGACAACTTTCACAAAACCTCATTTAAATGTGACTCCAAGTAATTTCCTAATAATTGCCAAAAGCAAGGGACACACTACTATTTACTTTGTGCTGTGTTTTCATTCCTTCATTGAGCTGCACTAACCTGATGTGTTCTGCCTGTTGTGGTAGGGAACATGCCCCCCATAGTGACCGGACCCACAGTGATCCATGGGAAGGTCAACACGACCGTCAACATCCAGGTCATCGCCCAGGACCCTAACGGAGACCGTATGACCTACTCGCTGCTCTACCCCCGACCTCCACGGGCTTCCATAGGCAGTGGTGAGACTCACACAACCCCCCCCCCCCCCCCCTTGTCTGTGTTACAGATGATGTCACTGTTGACATTTGTCAGTGGGATGGTGAAGCTGCTGCTGCAGCCAGCAGTGAAATCTTTCAGCAGATGGGACGTTTCACAGCTGAGTCAGTGGATTGGTCACAGAGAGACACGCACAAGCACACAGAACGCAAGAAACACTGTAAAAGGAAACAAGTCTGAAGGATTAATGTAGTACTATTGGAAGAATTGTTTAGAAATAAGCTGTATGAGCTGGAGGTCCCATGTTGTTCCTCTGGCAATATAAATCCTTGTGCAGCACCGGGACTACTAAACGACTCGTGTGCTCTCGGCTCCAGGTGACGGCTACCTGACTTGGACGCCCCTCAGCACCAAGCCTTTCCAGCTGACCATTAAGGTCAGCGACGAGTTCACCAGCTCCTTGTTCACCCCCATCCTGCGCGTCTGCAACTGCCTCAATGGAGGAACCTGCCAGTATAACAGCATCACTGAAAACCAACAGCTGGGAAGGTTTCAGGTAAACCTCACAGATCATCTGATGCTCTCATTCAAAAGCAAACTCAAGGAAAACTCATCACATTTATTTAACCTTTAAAGACACAGAGACCATTTTACATGGTGAATGGTACATTTAAAAAGAGCCTTTCTACATTAACGGCACACAAAGAGCCGAACAACCCTGCCTGGTTCACCCAGTCACATTCACACCTGTTGGTGGAAGCTGCTATGTGAGGTGCCAAGCTGCTAACACATTCACACACACTCACTCACACACTGACTGCGAAGGCATCGGAGGGCAGCGACAGATTCAGTGTCCTGCTCAATGGATGAAAGAGAAAAAAAACTTCTTTTTTGCCTCAAAAGCTTTGTGGATGTTTGCTTCATTTATCAACAGTGGGACAGAAAACAGCAGCGCTTCTCTTCATAACATGTTATCACAGAATCTGGACTCATTCAAGTGTCAGCATATTAGATTCATTAAACAAATAAGATGTTTATTGATTCAATAACAGCATCTCTTATGGGTCATTAAAGGGATTTCAAATTCTTATAGCAAAGGACAAGCCGTACAGTAATGTAATTATTATTAATTCTAATTATTATTTTAATCTTTCGGTGTATTTCTTTCTGCTGGTTTACCAGGTGGTCGGGTGCCTCTGCCCAAAAGGATTCGGTGGGAAGTTCTGTGGAAGCACTGCAGAAGCATGTAAAGGCCTGCCCTGTTACCGAGGGGTGCAGTGCCAGTCCCAGTCCGACCAGTTCACCTGTGGAGAATGTCCCAATAACACTGTCTCAAACGGGAAGCAGGGATACAAGTGCTTTGAGCACGGTCAGTAGCAGGATTGACTTTGACGTTATCAGGGCTGGATAAAAGATGTTATCCGATAAACTACAATGCACCTCCTTCTTGTTTCCCTGTGTACCTTCCCAGACATGTGCATACCTCCTTTCACCTTCCCGTGCCACAAAGACGCCACCTGCTTCAGCACGAAACAAAACTACACCTGCTCATGCAAGCCTGGATTCTCTGGGAATGGACAGAACTGCTCAGGTAATGAACACCTGACACGCCGATATGAACACCCTGATCTTTATGAAGAATGAATTAACAGCACTGCTGTCTCCGTCTGTGCTGCAGATATCGACGAGTGTTTGGAGCTCTCAACCTGTCCCAATGCTAAGTATGAGTGTAAGAACAAACCAGGCACTGTCGACTGCCTCTGTAGATACCAGAAGGACTCTGATGGATGTGGTATGTGCACACATGATGTGTATATTTGTGGGCCAGATAATACTTGCTTGCTGTGCTGCCAGTGTGTGTATTTGTCCTGAATATATCCAGTGTGTCAGAAGTGTATTTCAATTCAGTTGTGTTTCTCTGCAGGAGACTCTGCCAATCCTCCAGGTAAGATATCTGATATGGTTCCTTTCTATTAGGATAGCTTGGCACTTCCTCTGGTGTTACTATGGTAAACAAGCCCTTATATGGTCATGTGATGTGGTTCTGTGTCTCCAGGGTGTAATGTGTTCAATGTCTCTGTGAGTTGGAAGACGAACAGACCTGATGGACTCAAGCAGGTGGGTTAGTCTGTGTGGGTTTGTCTGTGTCCGCTACGCTTGGTGAAATTGTCATTAGCGACATTCTGCAGTCACAATATCACTTTTCATACCAAAAATTTCTATG
Organism: Macroramphosus scolopax; assembly: GCA_901007825.1. Taxonomy (NCBI): domain Eukaryota; kingdom Metazoa; phylum Chordata; class Actinopteri; order Syngnathiformes; family Centriscidae; genus Macroramphosus; species Macroramphosus scolopax. Next base: position 29,530 of record CAAKHC010010857.1, read on the forward strand.
CTGCCCAGTTTTTCTTTGTCCTCATCCTCAGCTGGTCGATGTTCTGTCGATGGGTTTCCAGAACAAATTCTACTACGCCAGTGCAAAGGATCCAGGAGAGGGAACCAGTCCACATCTGGCTGAATATCGCATTAATGTGTCCAGTGACACACCTCACTGGTACATCAGAGACTACCTCTCCAGAGCCAGCGGCCACTATGACATCAGTGCTGTGGAAGTTGATGGTAAACTGACACTGTTTTTTTGTAAATATCTTTTTTGAAGGCAGGTTTTCATTGTCATTTTTGAACTTAGCAGGCTTTGCAGCCACTTCTTCTTCTGCTAAATAATATAATTAAATAAAACAAATGTCATTGTAACATGATAAATATATATATATATATATATATATATATATATATATATATAATATATTGTATTTCTCTTTATATATAAACATGTATTTCTTCTTCTTTTAAAAATTGTCTTATTGAAACAAAGTAGACTTCAAAGTAAACTGACTGATGGAATGTCCACACCTACAGATCTGGATGAGTGTCAGGCCCAGGAGGCGGCGTGTGTCCAACCTGCCCTCTGCGCCAACACTTATGGAGGCTACAGGTGCATCTGCAACGGCACGACTGATGTGGATGAAACCCAGTCTTGTGTGATAAGTGAGTATTTGTGCGTAATTACCGTCTATCTCAGACTTACATCAATGACACTAAGACTAATAAATTGTTGAAAATAACACAGTTTTGAATAATAAAGACATTAAACATTTTCTGGAAGAGATGCAAAGCCCCTCGGACGGGCCTGTCAGTGTTTCAGCCTTTTATCAGGTAAGGCGACGTGTGAATTGTTTTGTTTGTCACACATGATTTGGCTCAACTTTTGGCAGATCGAGACCAACGGGATGATACAGAGCTGGACCTCGTTCTGGGTCTGGTTCTGGGCATCGGCATCCCTCTGCTCCTGCTGCTCCTCCTGGCTGCACTGGCCTGTTTCTGCTGCTGCAGGAAGACTGTGACTGGAGAGTAAGTCACACAAGCTACACACAGATTAGAATCTGTACATGATTCTCACAAGTTAAACATGCATATGGGTAAGAATGTGTTTTTAAAGCAGTATTATACATGTGATTATCATAATGATATTTGTGATGATGCAAGGCTGGTACCCCCACCTGCTCCAGTGGAGCTGCTCAGTGGTCAGCAGATCTGACTGTGGGTGGACTGGTCAGCTTCCTGGAATATGTAACCGTGTGTATGTGATAAGGATGATTGTAATGAAAAAAAGAGCATTACTCTCAGTGAAACTCTCCCCTGAGTTGACAACAAATTCACCTGTAATTCACTGTAATACATGTTAGAAATGTTTTAGATGGTTCTGCAGCTCCTTTGGGCAGAATATACTACTGCAGAGAATCGCACGCACGCACGCACGCACGCACGCACGCACGCACGCACGCACGCACGCACGCACGCACGCACGCACGCACGCACGCACGCACGCACGCACGCACGCACGCACGCACGCA
>CAAKHC010010858.1:29189-44249 GCA_901007825.1 Macroramphosus scolopax
CCTGCTACACACACACACACACAGTCACACGCACACACACACACACACACACACAGTCACAGACACACACAGAGACACACCCACACACACACACACACAGACACACACACAGACACACACACACACACACTCACATACACACACACACACAAACACACTCACTCACACACACACACACACACACACACACACACACACACACTCACACACAAACTCACACAGACACACACACACACTCACACACACACACACACACACACAGACACACTCACACTCACACACACACACACACACACACACACACACACACACACACACACACACACACACACACACACACACACACGGCATTCACATGGATCACTGATTGTATACACACATCTTTTAAATTGCACTTGTGAGGACGTCGTTTTCCCTCAACTGAATTGCATGCAGATATCTCATATTGTTTAGATCGGTCCGGAATGTGCTGTTCCCAGTTATGAATGGAGTGAAGGAGAGAGGAAGACAGAAGCCTTCAGTTCACTGTTAGCTTGCATTTTGTGGTTGCAAACAGAACTTTTGGCCCCAATTCTACTTTCCATAATAGCAAACCTCGAAATAAAAATGACAGGGAAGAGAAATTCCGTCATTGCCAGATGGACAGAGGAAGAAAGCAGGAGGCAGACAAAACCTTCTTATCATGTTTTTTTTTCTCTACTTCATAGCTGTTATTCTGCTGATTCTATCAGTCATCTCACAGTGGTTAGAATAATTCTGTGATGCCCAAACTGTGCGAGGAAACTCAGGTGTAACACTTGCTTCACTAATGGTGTGAAATAAATGTATTATTGGACCTGGAGACGAATGCTGTTGCTATTTAGCCTTTCGGAAGACTTTTGTTTGGCTATTGTTATCCGCAAATGCAGAAATAGACATAGCAGGCAACATATTATAAACGATTTTACTTCAGATTGGCACCTATTTTAAAAGCCCTACAAGTTACTTCATCCTGATGCATGGCCTTCCCTCCATCTTCATTCATCTCCTGGCTCCTGGTGAGGGACCGACTCTTACCCAGGTGTTAACGCCTAGTCACATGATCACAAGTCACAGGTCAAAGTTCACTAAATTGACACAGTCATAACCCTATGACTGTGTCATTCCATTGAAATAAGTTGGTTGTATTATGTATTAGTCATGCAGTCTCTGACAAACCCGTGTCAAATATTATCCGCGGTGAGGGGGCAACTGGACTAAAAATAGACTGATCAGACGCATACAAAGTCCACATGATTGTTACCTTGTTTGCTAAGCGGCCAGAAAGAGTGCAGTGCATGTGAACAGTGGCTTTTTGGCTTTAGAAGCCTGTCATGTGCAGGCGAGCATGTGGGTTGTAACACAGGTGGGATCGACTGTATGATTTTCATTTTAACACTAAGCAGCTTGTGCTTTCACAAATACAGAGTGACAGACAAAAAGGAGAAGGCAAGAGAGGTGAGAGATCAAAGACACCGAGAGATGGAGCGTGTGCATGTGTGTGTGTGTGTGTGTGTGTGTGTGTGTGTGTGTGTGTGTGCTTGTAATTGAGCGACAGAGATTGAGACTGAGAGAGAGAGAGATGCTATCAGTGACAAACGAGGGCGAAGACGAAAAAAAACTTGAGCAGATGGTCACTCAGCGTCGGCCTGTCAACACGCCTCCCTGTCAACTCTCCTTTTCTTCTTGTCAGTAAATCTCCCCGTGCTCTTTAACATGCCATTGATTGCCTCGACCCAGGTTTCTTTGTATGTAAGCGATCAAACGCTGTACAATTTTGCAGACGGCTGTGCAGTGGTCATGATAAATATGCTACATTCATTCTAAATGAGTTTGACACTATTTGTTGAATGTTACGCAGCACTGCGACCATCTGGAGTGTTTTAATAGATTATTATAAGATTAAACTATAGACCCATGAGTCAGTTTCTGAAATCAATACTTTTTACCGTCCATTCCTGTTGCCTGTGAAACACATCATCAACAATAACCCAGCATTGCAACATAACAAGGCTTTTTGGTTCAACTATGTTTATTTTTATTATACTTATATATTAAAAAAGCAATTTTTAAATCCACCCTCAAATCAAATTTATTTATAAAGCTGATTAAAAAACAATAGTAGTTATTTAGTTTGAAAACCTAAAAAGTCCATTAAATGATTTTTAAGCAAACACTTAAAATCCTAAAAATCAATCGTGAAAGGAACCAGGAGATGAGAATACTGTGATCCGCTGTGTCAAAGGAAGCTGTGAGATCTGAAAGCATAAGAATAGCAGAATCAGCATTCAGATAATAATGAATAAAAGATCATTAACAACTTTTAGATATATCAGATTCAGTGCTGTGAAGGGCTTTAAAACCAGACTGGAATACTTCCAGGGTCCCATGTGTGTCTAAAGAAGACTGCAACTGACTGAGTGCAGCTTTCGTCTATAAACTGTTGATATATTAAAGGAACTAACACTGGAATATAAGTGTAAGTCATAGATTTATTTATTCATCTTCACATTTTTACTTATTTATTTCTGTCTGCAAATTATATTTTTGATTGAACTACATATACATTTGAATTAGGTCATCCAGACTTTCAGCTGACGGGAGAGCGGCCAGGATCCTCCTAGTGGCGGTGGCCGGTACCACAGCGTCAGGCGGCGTCACTCTGTTGAAAGTCTGACTGTCAGCTACAGCAAGGCCGAATGTATTCCAGCAACAGGCAATGAATCTGTTTTAGGATGGATGTTGAGAAACCATGTTCTACTTGTTTTTATTAATTTTATGTAATAAAATCTCAAGAGTTCATAAATTCAAACGGAATAAAAATCCTCTTTTTACTAATCCTGCCTTCAATGGTATGTTGTTCAGAACTTATAGGTCACTAAATCCAAACGTCTTATAGAATATATTTTTGTTATACTGTATATGGACAGTGTAGATATGCAAATAACCCTGTAAAGATGTAACATTTACATTTACATTAATATGTAGCATACATCATACAGAACTTGTGTTTTCTCTATTTTTATGTAGCACAATTTACACAACACAAAAGCAAAGATTGTGTTTGTATTTCAAAGGTTTTATTCATTTTATATGCACAAAATGCCTCAACATCAAACACTTGACACCTCTTGGAGTCTTTTAAATATATATGGAAAAGGGGCTTGGAAGCAGTAGCTTTGCAACATAATGACACAAAACAAAGTGGTATCTGCCTAAGAAGGTGTTTGGCAGTAAACATGCAGCCTGGCTCTGTTTGTGTATTTATACACTGTAGGTGTTGAAGATTAGACTCGCCTGGTCACAGACTCTGCCCCACTGATTCCAGGGAAAGTGTTAATCCTGTTTTGATTTTGATGACATCTTTGGTGTTACGCTGTCATTTATCAAAGTGCTGATAAACAGATGGTATTATGGGTGTCGCTGTGACTTGAACGGCGGCACTGAGATTCACACAGACTCTGATCAGTCTGACCCACAGGCGTAGCAATATGAAAATTCTGCCATTTTGTTCTCAGCCTTGGTAACTATGACAACTGCCCAGGTTGTTTTCTATAAAGGCTCCATTCAATTATGGTTTGATGTGGGAAGTCGAAAGTGCAGAACCAACTCTGATGCATTCATGCTGTTAATTCAAAGTTTGCAAAAGATTGAAAATGACCTATAAACACTGGATCTCGTAGGTTTAACTATCAATTATCATTGCATTGGTGTAATGGTTGATTTAAGCGTTGGTGAAAAGTAACCCGAATATTTCTTTAGCTTATAAATGTCACGTGGATGTGTGAGCTTCAGTTCGCAGCCTGAGGGAGTTTGACACTACAAGGATCATTTCACATTCATCTGATAGGACAGGAGTTGTGATATCACGACTACCTTTGGGGGACGTCGTTCTTACGATATTATTATTACGATAAACTTCTTAACAATAGAACGACAAAACAATGCAAGGCTCCATCGTTGCTCTTTTATCTCCATCTCGCCTCGTCGGTTCCCCCCACCCACCCAGCCTCTGTCCTTTCTGTCCTTACTTCTTGTTCCTTTTCATCTCCGTCCTCTCTGTCCTCCATTATTTTGTTCTCTGACATTGTTCACAGATCCGTGGGATTATTTGACATATTAAATTGTTTTGAAGGAAGTAACCTTTCGGCATGTGTTATAAATGTACAGTACAACCCAAAGGGGACGTAAAGTATAAAATATATACATGCATGAAGAAAACAATTATTAATGCATGGAAATGGAAATGGAGCCTGTGCACTTGCATATATGCAGTGATTGTAGGTCCAGGAGTGCAAATCATCAACCAGTGTCGCCTAACAGAAACGTGGATTACCAGCGGAAATAGTGTCATTTAGAGTGAACACATAGAGAGTGAACTACTATGTAAGTTATTGCTGTTATTCTCTTATATTCTAAGAAATTAATAGCGAGCACCGCAAATATTAAATGGAGTGGTTTGATCCTAAGCAATTTAAAATGTAGCCTTCCATGAATCCATTCACACACTGTCATATTCAAGGACACTTCGGCACCAGCACCACTCTACCTCCGGTGCCACGCCCCCCTCATGGACCGAATTAAAGATTGGGTCACTTTCCTGGCTCCCATGGTCATTGTAGCAGCTTCAGTTGGTAGTAATGGACGTGTTCTGCTGCATCAGCTGTGTCCAATTTTAATTACGCCAATGATCAAATCTTATAAACGCACCTCCTCACAGACAGGTGGCATTCATCAGGCTGAAACAAGCAATTTGCAACAGATTTGTAGAAGTGAGAGAGTTGTTCAAACTCATAAAGGGAACATGAAACTGTTCTTGCATTGTCACACTGGTGCAATCAGTCATTACATGCAGTAAAAAGCTACAGTGGATCTTCAGAATTGAGTCCAAACTAATCAGAATCTATTCTTTAACAGCAGGTCTGAAAATTAGGAACAGAGGTTCCAGCTCTTGAATTCAATGCTCGGAATAACTTTCACGCTGTGACATTGTTAAGTCCTAAATTAGGACTGAAAATGAATATCTGAATCCTGATTTCGGGCTGCAATAACTAATGACAGGTTGGTCATATCATTTAAACACACAGTGTTTGAGCAGTGAGCCAGTGTGTCTCATTTGTCCTGCGGTAGATGCATTAATGTCTTCACTGACACAGAAGGGCACCGTGCCTGCTGTATATCATTACTGTTAACATCTGCATAAATCTAAATAAAACTCTAATTTGATCTCTCAGCAACCAACAGGTTCAGAGGTCAGTACCGAACTCTCTCCCTGGACCCAAACCAACGCGCAGATTTGCATAAATGAATAACTGTGAATATGTGGCAAATATGCAAAACAGAGACAATTACGATTGATCAGGTGATTGATTAGTGTTGTCTTTGCCGGTGCTGCCTGCCCCACTTGTAGCCTTTTACACGGGAGCAGCTTGTCACGGCAGATGCAGTTGATTGACGAGTGTGTGTGTCTATATCTTGCCACACCTTTCCAGGATATAAACCCACCTGTGGATGAATATGCATGACGACGAGCTCTCGCAATTAAACAATCAGCATATGTTTAGGAAAATCAAGAACGAATGGGAAACTGTCGTGGTGTGAATATTTCATACCGCTGCCTCGCCGCCTGCGCGCATGTACTCTAAATACTACACACGTACACACACATGCACATACTGTACACATGAAAGCTAAACACACATGAACTGTTTCGCATACTGATGCTTTCAATCTGCAGAGGCTTTTGACTCTCTAAAGGGCACACCAGATCATGTGCCCACACACACACACACAAACAAAGACACACACAAGTCCTACTCCCCCCTTCTCTCATCCTGTCTCTCTCTCTATCAGTCTCTCTCTCAGGCCAGAGGAGAAGCTGGGCCGGTGTCTTGCCGTGGCCTGACAGTAAAGGGAGGGCCACAGAGGTGAGTGGGAGTTGATTGAGTTTGCTCAGCTACAGCCCATGGGAATGCAGACAATATTACAGGACTCACACTCTCGCCTGCGCACACACTCGCACCTGAAGAGCGGCCAGCTACTACACACTCAATTTAATCCTGGCTTATGCCTATGGAAGTGAGCATATGCGACCTCCTTTGTTTCTACACACTCTCTGAACGCCTTTCTGCCTGACTAAAATACATCCTGACTGTCAGATGCTTCCTTACTTGTTGTCTTCTTTTTTACATTTTACCTTTCTCAGACACGCCATCCATCACTGTCTCTCCACTTCTAAGAAAGGACGCAGAGTAAAAACATACTGAGCATCAACTGAGCAGGTTCCAGAAGCAAGAGTTCAGACTTGCCAGTCTTAACCAGAGACTGAGAAAATAGTAAAGTAATAGCCGTATCGAAGTCCCGTCCAACTCAATCATGAGCAAATCAGTCTAGAGCAGAACTCCCCTCGACTCGCTGTTGTAGAATTCCCAAACAGAAGTCTGTAAATGCCTCTTTAACTACCGTAACTCCACTCAGAGCAGCGATCAATCACGACATCACTTCCCCTTTTTATAGCATCAAATAACCAATTAACAGCAAACTTATCTGACGATACGTCAGTGTGATAACAACCAATACCGATCTGCTAACAAAAGAGGGCGGGGTTCAGGATTGGGATCTAGTTTCAATCGCCCTCGTCAGCTTAGAATGAGCTCTGTATATCTACAGTAGGTTGTGTAGGTTGTGTACATGGTGTTGGATTGTGTGTTTGATTGAGAGGAAGGAGGAGACAGAGAATGTGTGCAACAGTGAGTATGAAGTTGGTGTTAATGTTCCAGCTGTGATGTTAACAGTGTGTGTATAGAGTTTAGGTCAGTGAATAGAGATCTCCTCAAACCACAGTCAGGTTCCGCAGTCCCACTTGCCACCTGCTGATTAAAGTAAAGGGTGTTAGCCTTGAAGTTATCAAACACTTCGTCTCAGGCGCACTGACGTGGCTATTCCCATCTCGGTGACATGCCGCTCCTCCGCTCCAGTCCTCTTCAGCACTTGGCTGGCGGGCATAACAACTTTCCTGGTCTGTGCCCTGGAGGCGTCTTATACTGATCCATGATTGGCTTTGTGATGTTATAAATCATGCTGGTACACTCACCACTTCAAGTCAGGCTTTCAATGAGCACAGAGAAACCTTGGTGGAGGTTTTCTACCTGTTGTGGGGTTTCTATTGGACGAGACTTTGCAGTCATTCCTGTTCTGCTTAGACACGATTTGTGTGTGTCCAAATCAGGGATATAACATGTAGAATGAGTGTGTATTGTATTGTTGTGTGTTAATGACGTCACTCTGGGATCATTAATTGCAGCATTCAGGTTACTTTTGCAGAAATCCTCAAATTAGCAGTCTGAGAGTTGTGACCAGTCCTTTCCTCCTCTTCTTGACTCTAGTCTCATCCCTTCTTCAATCCTGTCTCCTCACCCTGATCAGACCCCGGCACATCTCTCCGTCTGCACCATCCATCTGCACCCATCCGCTCCTCCCCTTGTTTCTGGGCAGCTTATGTCAAGGATCTCTTATACTGACATAATGAGCATAATTAGCTTGAACGCTACAGGACAAAGGCCTTTAAGAGGAGTGTGAGGGAAATATGAATTTAAATCCTGGGTTTTATTGGTGTGTTTGTCATCTTCGTTCTTCCCTCTCTCTCTCTCTCTCTCTCTCTCTCTCTCTCTCTCTCTCTCTCTCTCTCTCTCTCTCTCTCTCTCTAATTCGGTCTGGTGCTGGGCTAATAGCCAGCTAGCCAGTTTGAGAAACAGATGACCAATTACAATTTAGTAGGTAGGATTCCGAATGTGAACTGGACATGAATTGAATATATGTTCGACATGATATTCAGGCTGCCCAATGGTAGCTGTGCGAGGTATTTCTGACATGATGTCATCCACAAAGAAAAAAATCAGAATTGGCCTGGTTTTCTTGTTTGCCAAGATGTTCCACAGGGAGAGGGGACATTGGCATGTATATAAGCTGACGTGTCAATCCAGCAAGTTGCTGCAGCCGAAGTCAGTTGCGGCAGTTTGGCACCAAAGCCGTGGGACCGCATGCCTGCAGAGGACGTGTCACAAGACCGGTCAGGATCTGAACGAAAAGAATCTCTGTGAAGACAATTTGCACCCGCTCACATTTCAGCATGACAATGCTCAGCCTCATGTCATTTCTGTAAGCTGAAAACATCTCTGAAACATTAGTATTGTATGTATGTTCTTGCTCACTACAATAGCTGGTCCCTGTAACATGTTTTAAGTCAGGTTTTCTCTCCCCTCCAGTTTCTTCTGCGGTGTAAAGCCGTTGGCAGCCTCTCCTCCCCGTCCACTTCCCTTCAGGAATGATACTGGCATTCACCTTCCTCATTCACCCCTCGCTAACTCTAAAAGTACACAGTAACAGTCACCTTTTCTCTCACCCCCTCTTTGATTCGCCCAACCTGCCAACCCCATTGCTTCCCCTCTCTCTCTCCATCTAAAGGTGAGTGCTGCGGTCATTGTCGGCAGATCTGCCCCGAAAATTGAATCAGCCAGCAGGTTGGGGCCCAGGGAAGCACGAGTGCCAAGCTCAACACTGATTTAATTCTGTGTGCATGTGTGTGTGTCCAGGTTTGTCTACACATGTGTATGTGTCTATACTACATATAATGCAGTATTGTGAACATATGTCTGTATTCTACTTGGAAGCTTTGACTTTCAGGGGCGCAGCGATTACTCAATATAACCTAAGAAAACAGTTGATAGAAAACAAATAGGTTTGACCTTTGAAGGATATTTTAGAATTTAGGTATATTTAGGCGTGTCTGCTCCCTCCTGACAATGAAACTAAATTTGAGGTCAAGACGTAAATAACCCACAGACAAACAGGTGACAATAGCACAGAGAAACAACTATTATCTGGACAAAGATGTGTCAAGAGACGGAGCCAGCGAGAAATCGAGAAGGATAAAGAGAGGCGCCTCTGGCTGTCAGGTACGCCACAACAAATACTGGGTTCCATGTCGCCATAGGCCCCGTTCAAGCCAGACTGACACCGGATTAGATCCTCCACTGTCTGGTTCAAAGCTGAAAACCACTGATGCAACAAATGTGGACCACCAGCCGTGTTTGTTTCAAGCGAACAGTTTTCTTTTCTCACATTTAACAAACTCCTTTAATTTCTTCTTACCCTTCATCCTCATATTCTTTCAATTCCTTCTCCCTCCCTCCTTTTAACCCACTCTTGCACCGTCCCTCCTTACATCTGTACAATGCTGACTCCCGTAGGTTGTGCTGCTCTCCTCACATCATCTCTCTGATTCATAATTGAACAGTATTAACTGCTGCTGTGGCCGGGCAGTCGTTTAATCAGCTGACCAGCCTGCAGAGACTCTTAACACCGACAGTACTCGGGCAACAAAAGCATAACTTTCTGTCCAATCATCCGTCCTTTTCCTAATTCTAATTCAGACTAATCCCCAGCGTGCAGGCAGGGATCAATGGAAATCACCCGCCCTCACTCCTGCCCTTGTTTTGCACCTTTACATGTGTACAGGATTGTGGATGATCAGGGTTGCTGAAGACGCGCAGGTGCATCCTCTGAAAGGAGGACCTTCGTAGCTTCAGAAGGACTCGTAGACAATAAGCAGCGCTGCTGAACACCGACAGAATCCTCACCAGCTGCTGCTCTGTTGAACGTTGACTTGCGAAGGAAAGAGGCAAAGGAACTTTTCTTGTTCATCAATTATTTTTTATGACTAACCCTTATGTAAAGACGGGTCATATACGTGAGAACACAAAGAGCACACACAGTGAGACGCTGATCTATGTGAAAGACAAAGCAACATGCCTCCGCTCTTTTCTTGACTCGTCACTGTATTGTTCAGATTTACGTCAGTCTTACTGTAAAACGTTTTGCTTTCAGCGCCAGCTTAACATCTGTGTAGATTCGCTCTACACTTTGTACACAAGACATTCAGAGCCACCATCACATTTCTATGGTCTGATTACACAGAATAACAGGGTAGGAACAGTAATCATAATATAGCTGTTATCGTTATTAAAGATGATGTACGTAATTAATTAACTGGCAAGATGATTTCCTATATTATTATTACACGAACCGAAGGCTAAATGACAACTTAACTTAATTACAAGATGATACATTAGAATGTCAAGATTACAGTCATGCATAAGTGATGACTAGATGTTGAAGGATTACTCAGATTAGCGGCAAACAATGGGCTCAATTTAGTGTATTTCAGTCACTTTAAAAAGACAACATTTGTTACACAACGTTAGCCGGGAACTATCGTTAGATAGGCCTACTTGAAATCTAATACGGGCAAATTGTTTTGGCTGCTAAAAGGATAATATGAAACCATAAGGGCTCTACAGAACGACGTGTGACATCATTCTGTTCACAGAATATTTTCTTCCGCTTAAAAAATTCTGCTGAGTCATGTAGTTGTCAATCTCTATCCGCCCACGTCCGTCCAAACCGAACCACCAGACGTGACAGAGTGAAACGATGACAATAAGTAATACTGACATTAATACAGGAGGAAGATGGAGAGAAAAATAGAGACATGAACAGGCACCGGTTCCACAGTGTCCCTCTGAGAGCTGGAGCTTATTTCTTCCTGTAATAAGACACCAAAACAGTGAAAATCCACCCTGAACGACGTCGTGCATAAATTCCGATTCAAGTAATCATGTCAAAAGAAAATGCTCCTATTCACCTCGAATGAATGTGTTGTGTCACTCTGCATTCAGGTGCATAAACAGCTACGGTGTTCAATGATTTATACTCCAATTGAAGGCGTTTTGATGGCGGCAAGTCCCAGAAAGGGTTTTATCAGTTCACATTTGACGATCAGCAGCACAAACTGTACGAAGGGCATCGGTTCAATGTCATTCAATTATTTATTGGAATCAGTTTCTGATAGCCCCGCCCACTCAGTAACACACTCAGTAAACCTCTTTCTGATCCTTTCAGATTATAGATATGCCGGCTTTGCAGAAATGCGCCATGCAAACATTTAATTCCGGCTACTGGTCGGAGCTTTGTGGTGCTATGATAGACATGTGAAGATCAATCCAGCAGGATAAACATGTAAAGGCTATGAAGTTTTACAAATAAAGTTCACAACACTAATTTCAGTTGAATAGAGTTTGCAGCCTGCATTATTAGTTTTGCTGCAGCATGCAGATTTACCCCGGAGAAGAGAAGGCCCTACTTCACATTTATCATTATGACTGGAAGAAATGGTGTGTGTGTGTGTGTGTTTTGTGTGTGTGTGTGAGTCCTCAAAACACCATTGAAAAGAGTTTGTCCTTCATACGAGGCAGACAGGGACAGAATTGAATCTTTCCCTTTCATTCCCGCTGAATGTTTGAATAGAGTAATATACTTCACTCTTTCTTTTCACTCTCCTCAACTGCATGCCAAACAAAAGATTGCTTTCAGGCTTAAAGTGAAATGCTGGGTTGCGTAAAAGGTGAAGCGCACACATACGTGTATTCCGACATCGAATAAGCATGCGACACGTATTTAGCGCACACACATATTCCGGCACAAATAAGGACAGGATGTTTCTGACGGACACACAGGAAGCCTTCTCCTTCTTACCGGTTCATATTTTTTCTCTCGCACACTTTCTCACATCTTATATGCAATCTGCCCCCTGATCCCGCTCATTCTCCTCAACTCCCCAAGTTTCCACCCTTTCTTTATCCAACGCCTCCATTTCTCTCTCCTCATTATCCACTTTTGCCACAGCAAGCAGTGAATAAAAATGGAGTGAGGACACACTCAGTGACCCTCCTCTTCATCCACCTCTCCTCCTCCTGTTGTTCACAGTTCCTCTTCCTGCTTCTCTTTTTAAGGATTTTAAGGGGATCGCTTACTGTGCCCCTTTGGTTTCAATATGGCATTCGATTGAAGCTAACAAGCCATTTCAGGGAAAGTGAATTTTCCTCCTCTGCAAAATATGACAAGTGTCTGGTGAAGAAAAATAACCAGGCAGAATTCAAAATGCCAAGGTGTAGATATAAGACGACAAGGCTAAATTGGCTATTATTTTTCCTCCCTGTCTGTGCTGTCCAGGCCGTCCCTCTCCATCGCTCCCCCTTCTCCCGGTCATTCCACTTGCTAATGAATACAGACAGTCGAGAAGATATATCTATATTTGCAGGATTGTGTGTATGTGTGAGTAAGTTTATGCAGACAAACTTTACATCTTTATGATTCTAAAGTGATTATATTTTTCCAGGCTAACGAGTTAGCCTCTAGTGTGCACCGCACGGTAAGACCTTTTTAATTCGTACCTCAAGAGGCGACGCTGAGTCACCGAGAGACGCACCGTGCCACTCCCATCCCTCTCCGGAGGACCTCACCCGCTGATAGCGAGTCGCTGGCATGCAAGTAGCTGCAGCTGTACCCCAGGGCTGCAACTCAACTCAGAGTCTCTCTCATTCGACGAAACTTGGGACGCAACGTGATCACCACCGCCTAATTGCACTGACAGTTTGTGATCATAGGTGAGCGTTTGAGCGTAAACAAACTTGTAAACAACCTCTGGCTGAAGTTACCATTTGGTCTTCCTCCCAATAGGTGTGGACACCCCAACTTCCTGGTGACGTAGCCCCCCTTTCAGTCCTGAGTACAATACAAACCGAACGAAGCTCGGAAATAAAAAGGATAAAAGGAAAATACTGATACTAGTTTGTTCACTCATTCATATATAAATCTGGGAAAATACCCACATGATGTATCGCACTGCCACGACGTGTTTTTGTGTGCTATACCAGTGGTTTATGGCACTGTGTACCTCATCTCACCCTCATTGCCATGCACATGACAAAACATTCAATAACATAAAGCATCTCACAGCTGAATTCTTACTTTGATGGGCCCAAGGGTGCTGGGTGACATATTTGTTTGTGACTGTATGGTGGGGGAACTAAATTATTTCTGAAGGAAAATATTTAACTCTTCCCCTGCCACTTTATTTCAAGTCCTCTTCTCTTGTTTCTTTATGTATATTAGAGTATTAAGTTATACTGCACATGTCAATGAGGCCGGATATTGTTCATCAGATTAGCAGTGAGCAGTGACTATTTAACCTCTTTGGGATTATATAGTTCATTTATGGTTTGCTTATGTATAATCTGATATTGGGGGTCTAATTATAAGTTGCCTACCAACAGGTTAATTAGCATATGTTTGATTGCATCCTTTTTCTGAGCAGGACATGACAGCAGGAGGAGAGGAGGAGTGCGACAGACAGATGAGACACCAAAAGAGCTACGGGAGAGGTGAAGAAGAGGAGTATCAGATCGACACAGACGACACCGAGGTACATTAGTGTCTTTATTTTCACCCTGAAATAGTTTTCTGGCCGGGGTGACGCCCTCCGTGTCTCAGGATCCTAACAATGCTCCTGGGGATGAAAACCATTCTCACACAAGATGTTCCCTCATTAGTTGTTTTGATGACGGCTAACACAGCCGTCCTATTGAACAAGATTATTTTCTGGTAACAGCAGAGCCTATAGCGTAGGATTCACATTTGTATATCCATTAACTATTCAGTGAGCGATTCTGTCTTGTGTACAAGCATCTGCCTTCATTATTTTTCTCCCCTCATTGTTTTCAGTTTCCTTCCAGTGTGTCACCCACATATGACTCTGTGCACATATGCAATAGATGTGTCTGCATGTCGAGAGAATACATCCCAGTTCTGACCTTTGCAGCTTAAACCCACAACAATTTGATACTTGGCCTGTCAGCAGTCCGGCATCGGTTTCAGACGTCTCGAAGAGCAAACAGAGGGATGACAGGGAACCCACAGAGATAATCCACCCGTCTGATTGTCCCTCCATCCATCCGATGGCCTGACAACTGCTGAGAGGAGAGGAGAGGGGAGGATACTGTATATGTAATAAGCCTGTTCCAAATTGCCTATAAGAAAAACAATTAGGTTTGCCAAAATATTTCTATAGAATCTTCACTTCATTTATCTTGTATATTTATATCATGTTTCACAACGTCTTTGAAAAGGCTTCAATGTCAGATTTGACTAATCAGACAAACAGAACGCAGCAGTCACCGGTAAAATATTCTGCTGCAATGAGCACAATTACTGTCAGAACAGCCTGATAATCAGATTTCTGGTTATGACCATCTCCATGTCTGTCTATATGTATAGTATCTAAAATATTAGGTGAATTCCCTGGAAGGAGACGCGGCTGCGCTTCGTTTCCAACATCACAAATCATTCCTAATTATTATCCCACGGTCACAACAAAGAGAAAATATTGTAATGAGGCGCTTCGCTACTTTCCACTGCACATTGCAATGGAGGTGAACATTCATTTTTCAGCCCAACATTTGCATAAATTCCCTCTTTTTTTTTTAAGTTTGCCACTGACAAAAGTGATAAAGTGCATGCAGCATCAACGAGGAGAGTAAGAGCGGGGGAGGGGGGGAGGAAAGCAAGGAAGGGAACAGGGCTTTAGGTGGCGGGAGGGAAACGTAGGAGGAGGTAATGCAGATTATCTAGTGGACAGGAGATATAGTTCAACCAATAGAAAGAGGAAGACACAAATACTTTGATTGGGAAAGAACATCAAATCCGATATCAGCCATCTAATGAAGAGACAGAAGCGTCTGAGGGAAAAGGGAAAGATAATGTGAGCGGGACAGATAACAAACAAAGAAAGCTGCAGGCAGGCGGCTATAATGGACTTGAGTGGACAGAACGAGAGATAGATTTACGAGGAGACGGGGATGAGTGTGGGGAAATACAGAGATGGTGTGATGGAGTGCTGAGGGGAAGGACTAAATTGTGGCCCTGCCTGTGTTCTGTTTTTAACAAAGCCAGTCATAAAAAGGGTGTTTAAATTTAATAGGCGGCATCAGTAGGACACACACTCACACCGACACACACACACACACACAGCTTGAATTGCTCAGATATATATTCTCTCATTATGGTGCAGGATATATACAACGTTCCCAGGGAACTAAGAGTATCTAGACTTCTCTTACCGATAATAGATTCTGTGCTTTAAGTATA
>CAAKHC010010858.1:44269-55792 GCA_901007825.1 Macroramphosus scolopax
TCTTCTGGAGTGTGTTTCTGTCATTCCAACCATCTTTCAGAAAGTAATGTGATCAGCAGTAGGGCGAGGGCTGCTGTGTTATTCATGCAATGCTTGACTATGGGGAGATGGCTCAGAACATTGGGAACACACTCACACACACACACACACACACACACAGCTTGAATTGCTCAGATATATATTCTCTCATTATGGTGCAGGATATATACAACGTTCCCAGGGAACTAAGAGTATCTAGACTTCTCTTACCGATAATAGATTCTGTGCTTTAAGTATAGAATTAAACTAATAGGCTGCAAGTGTTCCTCAACTTTTCCATGCAAAGACCCCCTTTCTTAAAATCTTAAAATAATGATCTGATAATGATCACGATATAGATTCTTTCTACACCTGTCCCATCCGTTCTCATAAACAATCACATGTTCGGCACACACACACACGTGGACACACTGCCTGTGAGCTTGGCCTTGACTGGTGCATTCACGGCTGGCTGCGGTCTAACAGAGATATATGAGGGAACCGAGCTGCGTGCAGAACAACATTTTTCTACAGCTCCTTCCCTTTTTGTATGCAAGGACACATCAGGAACACTCTGCTCAGCCTGCTTTCTCTCTCTTCAAGGTTTCTGCTGTCAACTCACTTCAGTTTAAAGTGTTATCAGGAGATCAGTCAACTAATGTATATTAACCCTTTTATGTGTTGTCGTGTACATCTGTGTGTTTACTCTCAGTGGGAGACATGTGTCGCAGAAATAGGTTCCTCCTCATCCTCAACTTGCTGGCCATGTGCAGGAGTTGCATAGCAGATTTGTACAGGGCAGAGCAGGACAGCTGGTTGTCTAAGATCACCCCGAGGTTCTTGGCTGTCTTCGGCTTCTGCTGCCACACAGCTGATCTCTGTATCGTAACACATCTTAGTTTTCTTTATGTCTGCGGACTGCCGCAGTCCAAATTACAAATAAATCAGCAGGGTGTCTCACGTGTCAGCCGTCATAACTACCACAGGAGAGTAGTCCAACATCTCGTCATGTCAGAGGGTGATGATGCCTCACAAAGTACTGACATGCTGGATTTAATAGTTTCACTTCACGGCTGACTGAAGTGCTTCTGTAAGCTGAAATAACCAGAGACTTGTGAAAGATCAAGTTTCTCTGAACTCATGAGTCGCCCAGTGTGCGACGGCCTCGCTCTCGTACTTTCATAAAACTGTGTTTGTGTGTCTGTTTGGAGGCATTCATTTGGAGTGTTTAATAAAATCACATTTATTCAAGTTTCCTGCTGCTCCACTGTCGCACACACATGTACAAACACACACACACACACACACACACACACAAACACAGCAGTAGGTACTCTGTGTGTGAGTGACCCAGACATTTGGCATCCTCCCCATCAGGGTGCTAGCTCTCTCGCTCATTCTCCTCATCAAACAGGAAGGAGAGAAGAGGAAATAAGGAGGAAAGAAGACAAGCAGAAGGTCATTGGCAGAGAGAGAGATGGATAGGGCACAATGCTGATCCAAAAATACAAAATAACAAAGACAGAGGACAAGCAGAGAGGGCAACGGTTGAGAAGGATGGGAAAGCAACTAAAGGGGGTTTGGCAGGGAGAAGTGCAGAGAAGCACTTGTGAAGAAAGATTTGATGAAAGACAGGAGAGATTCAGAGAACAAAAGAGAGAACATCTCATCCTTTTATCTCCATAAGGAGTTGAAGAAGTCGTGAAAGCTCGAGTCCTGTTTCCAGGAGATCCGACTGCTGAATCCTACCGACACATTGAGGCGACAATACGTCAGACAATCTGTTCTTACTGGGTAACAGGACTGAATCCTTCGACATAGTGACATGTCATGTCTTTAGCTGCCACAGATATGGTATCAGATTCAAACAATGTTCACTTTAAAGCCATTTTCCCAGAGTTTTTCCAAAACCTTTGACAAAACTTTGTACAGACTTCGCTCACTTCCGGTCTGCTCTCCAAAAACAGATACAGATAATCTCATCTTTGCACCCCCCTGCTGCTGTCACTGCAGGTCCCTTTCTTTCTTACTCACTTCCCTTTGTTCTCCTGCCAGTGTGAGAAAAATAATAACTGAATTAGATTTGATGATCTTGATGTCCTACTGCTTCATTAGGTGTGATTGTGTTGTGCGGAGCACGAGGTGCAGCACCTGCTGCTCTTCATCCAACATGGCCGACGTCTTCTCCCGTTTTTCTCTTCCTTCGCAGTGTCAGTGATGAAAACAGTCGGCCATCACTTCCTACGTTCATCATGGCCTTCCAAGCTTTTTTCAATTGATGTCAGAAAGACAGTTCACTACTTTAATGATGTTAGGAAGTAACGGTCAACTGAAGCATGCAGAGGGACAACAGTAACGCCCACTTGCACACATGCAAGCACCGCTCACACTAGGTAGTGTGAGCTTGGTCATATATAACATATTTGCGTCATAAAAAGTTGAGTCATTTCTAAGCAGTTGTTTCATGACTTTTGTCAACGTTTGAAAAAAATACCAAGTTCCTGACCTTGAACGTCTCAATGCTTCCACACAGCTACGACAGCCGGGAGACGTATTCATGGTTTCAATGGCTCAGCTGCTCGACTGATGAAAGAATCTTTCTAAAGAGACACCCATTTGTTTCTGCAGCTAGTGGAACAGCACAGCCAGGTGAAAGGTCTTCACTTGTTTATGCAGCGTAGACCCACATCGTTTGTATATACATGTAATGGAGAGCTTACAAAAGTATAAAAGAAAATCAACATCTGTTCAGCGGAAGAAGAGTAAACTACAAATACCATAAATCCTGTAACACAAAAACAAAAGCTTAACTCATTTGAAGTAATGGGGGGTTTCCGTTTGCCTGTGGCGGTGTCAATTAAACACACACACACACGCACAAGGTGATGAAAGAGTGTTTTTGATTTCAACCGTCTCCAGCTGAGAAGACAGAGGTCTGACGAGACAAGTTTATCGGCGCCTCGTCGATGTGGGAGAATAAATCTTGTGTGCTCGAAAACGCTGCAGTCAAACGCTCGTTTTTAGAATTCTGCGTACTCAACCTGTAAAATTAGATGATGGAGCCTTGTGAACTGAGCAGGAAATCAATGATGATGATGATGATGATGACAACCATGTATATGATAACTGTTGCTGAAGACACTTTACAATATAAACTGGACCCTGGGATGGATGGACGGATACCAGCTATGAATGGCTGTTTGTAAGGCAGGAACACACACTGACACACACACACTTCTGGCTCCTGCCCGCTGCCAGTCGTCCACAGTTGCACACGTCCACGTTCGCACTGCCTCAGGTGATACAGATTAATAGTTTCACCGACTGACAGAGTAACTTCCACCTAATTCCTTTGTGTCCCTTTCAGGCCCCGGCCTCGGTGTTTATGTGTGTGTGTGTGTGTCAAGCCATTATTAGAAGTATAATTGCGGAGACATTCAAAGTGTTTCCCTCAAGGGTCCTGCTGCCATCCATTAAAGTTTTCATATCACAGGAGGGGTAGAGAGCGAGTGGAGGCAGATAGATGGGAAGGACGGTGAAACCTAAAGCTAGTTGAGCATTTTGGTCTTCATATCCTCATGTCTTGTTTTTTCTCTCTGTCTATTGTAAGTGCATCCATCATTGTTGTGTCTGGAACAAAAGGTTGCAGGGGTGTATCAACTCTTATCTCTGAGCTCAACAAGAGAAGTTTAGCTGAACAAATATGGTGGCTGCAAAGTCGACCCTAAGTCCTGTAAAGTACAGTGAATTGAATATCAGTAACGTCAACTTTCCAAAGGTAACGGTGATGGAAAAATATTATATTTCAATTGTTGCGTGAACATCTCAGCCCGCACTGGTTGTTTAAAAAAGGATGTGGCAGCTTTATTCATCTGTGTGTCGGATCAGGTTTTAGCAAAACACGCTGCTTTAAGGCGACGATCCCGTCACTTCAAATGGTTTGACGCAATGCAAATTTTCCAATGCTGACGCTTCTTTACATTTTCACTGTTTAGAGATGGAATGACAGATTCGAAATTGGGTTTTGAGTTGCTGAGAAATGGGGAGAAAGTGTGAAGGCTAGAGAAGTGAGGAAGCAGAGAATCATATGCTCAACGGAATTCAATGACAGGCGCTGCCATGAATACAGTAAAGTCAAGATCCAGCTCAATATTTAAATAATCTCCAGAATTATTGGAATCATGTTCCAATAATGCGACCGATGCCACCATGAGTGAAAGAGATCATTATTTATTGATCCTCTGTAAGCAGGTTCTGACAAACAGACAGCTGTCCTGAGTGCAGTCACAGTGTCATAAAAACAGAATGAACTCCCACTCACAAGAAGGACATGCAGAGATTTGAGTCTGAGCTGAGGGTGACTTGATGTTGTAATATTTGAATGTGAGGGCAGAAGCAGCTCTTCAAAAAAAAATGACTGATGTGCAAAAAAGCAGCGGATTAGTAGATTGACCTTGACTGATATCGAACAAGGATTTGTAATCGGACTAAAATCCTCCTTGAATTAATATTCTTTGATACGAGCTTTGATTTGGACTGAATGAATGAGGACATGAAACAGTGTGTCTGGCTCTGTAAGAGGGAGGAGTGGCAGAGAAACTCAGGGTTTGTTGATGAAAACCTGCCGGTGAGCAGGTAAGGTTCACAGTTACCATGGTAACTGACACCGAGTTGAATCCACCTCTCCTTCTGGAAATGAAAACAGAGAGTTTCCCTCATCTCAGGGCTAAAATACGGGGAGCTCTCACCAAACAGCAAATGATGGACAAGTGGTAGAACTGTGTAATTGATGCTTCTAGATACAGAGAGCCAGTGAAGTGTTCTGAGAACTGGAGCTCTATTGTTTTTGTTTTTTTCTGCACACAGATAGCATTTGCATGTGTAAAAAAGTTTTGAGGCTGTAGAGATATTTGGTGCATGTGTAAATATAACTTTTGCAGCAACATTTCAAACACAGAGGTTTCATAAATCCAAGAGATGGACGCTCGAATCTTCTACCCTTGTTCACTAAACATTTAAAGACTTTACACACAATATTACTGCAGCTCAAAGCACGTTAACAACGTCACCCATTCAGATATGTGCATGCAATTTATTCACACATGCACCGAAAAGGTGATAAACAACTGCAGGCTTTAATTGGATAGTTGAAAACTGGTGTTCTCTCTCTCGTCATTGGTCGGCCAAGCGGCGTTCATCCTCCTGCTCACATCGTCCTGATTTGCATTGCAAACCCAAGGAGTTGTCGAATGTTTTCCACCTGTTGATGATGAATCCGTGGCGATGTTGTAGTTCACTGCGCTTAAACTGAGTCTTTTCTTCACACAACCATCTCTTGACCTGACTGTCCTGCGTCGGAACAGACTTCTGTCAGTTAACGCACAAACTCCAAAGATGGACCATGTCGGCTCCTGGCTACTTGTGCAGCCTCCGGACCTGCAGCTCCATTACAGACTATTTTGAGTCCGCAGCAAAACAGAAATTGCATCATAGAAAATATCAGTCAGAAGAAAAGGAGGTGAAACTACTGCAAGAAATACATAAATCAGAACTCAAAGTCAAAGCAAACATATATATATTGTATTTGTTGGGTGGCAACACATACAGTATCCACTTTTTTCTTGCATCTTTCTTCAAGTCCCATCTGCCTTTGTAGCCTGTCTATCAGTCCGTCTCTCTCTGGTTGCCGGAAAATAGATTGGTTGACACGAGACATTCAGGCAGACGATGGAAATATCACACCCAAATACCACGCTGACCCTCAGCAACTCTGTCTGTGCCTGTTGGACAGCGTCCGTCTTTGTTCTTCACTCACCGACGACACAGGAAGGAAGAGAGAAGGAGAGACGGAGGGAGGAAGAAAACGTGGAAGTAAAGAAGAAATGTCAATAAAAGCAGACACAGGGTAGATCAGGTGGTAGATAATCTTCTCAGCCTGTCTTTGTTTCTATGGGGGGGGGGCGTCATTAAAAGCTCATTTGTACTTTTCACCACCCTCCTCAGTTAATAAGACGATGACAGTCATTAAATAGTACATTGGCTTTCCCATCCACACACACATCCTGGGCCTCATGTTGTGTCACCTTGTAGCAGCTCGTTCACATGTTTAAATGCATTTCTCATCTGAAGTGCTTGCAGACATTAAGCTGAGTCCTTTGAGGGAGAAGTAAACAATTAGGCCGTATGAACCACAGCTCTCAGTTGCTTTGTGTGTTTCGGGTCTTTTGTCCATCAGAAGACATTAAAAGTGTCATTAGTAGATGAGTTGATGAATCAAAGTCTTTTCTTTATACCATCGACTGCGCCTGCTAGTCTACAGCGGTGATTACAACGCTCGTTCTTTGCTGCCCTCTAGACAAATAAAAGCATCAAGCTGGGGAACGTCTGTTGCACGTGTGCTTCACATCGATGGCCGCCGATGAAACACAGAAACTGCTGAAAGGGAAGTTCAATGAAACAGGAGCTCTCACACGGCGTTGTGAAGAAAATATCTGTGCTGAATCAGACGGACGCCGGAAGTCTGGACGAAAACTTAATGACCAAACAGCTGCAAGAACTTTTACTTTTATTGTTTAATAAGTGTCAATTGTGATGTAACATCCTGCAATGGGAGTCTCATAGATCTCTGGGAAACACTGCTTCTCACTGCCAAGTGAACAACCTTTCCGGCTTCCCTTCATGTTGCAGCATTTGATTCGGTGACAGCTGGATTGAATCTGATGACAGCTTTGGGCCCGTGATTCTGTGTGTCTTCAGTAATTGGAAATGTTTGATTATCCTGTTTCAGAAGCAGAAAAACCAGAGCGGCAATCTGTGCACAAACAGTCAAACCATGTCTGTTTAAGATCCAAGAAGGAGAAAGATTGTGACTGAGAGATCAAAACTGAAATCAATAAAGAAAGTGCAAGACAGGGATTTTTTTTTTTCTACACATACACACAAGAACAAGGGCTAATTAAAGGAGAGCGAACGTGGAGGAGAGTCAGACAGGCAGGTATGCCGATGGGATCAAGGAGACTTTAGGCTTCATAAGAGAAAATCGAGCAAATTGACCTACTGAATGAGGGAACTGTTTCATTACACGTCTCCGGGGTGTGTGCAGTAATAAGGTTAAAGCTAGGGGCGCACACTGCAGGATTAAAACACACACAGACACGCAAGCAGGACGTAATGAAGATGGAGATGAAGACGGAGTAGCACTGCAACGCCAATGAACACATCGCACGAGGCACATCGAGTCTGAGCTGGATGAAGCTCACAAAGTTTAAAGAAAGAACAACATAAGAAATTGTGTATTTAATAGCGTTTGCATCCAATCAACAACACACACCGTCTGTGACACCTGCCACCTTCCAAACAAAGTCCCCATATTTAACAGACATGCCCAGAATTTGCACAAGTTGTAGTTAGATCAACTAAAAATGTTCCTGCAGGGCGTCTCCAACAGTGCTGCTTGCAGACAATGCAAGTTTAATATGCATAATCAGAAGATATAGATATCATTTGGGCAACAAAAATATTAGTTTCTATCACATTATCCTTCTTCTCCAGATTCATATTGGTATTGGGGCTCATCTCCAGCGCTGCAGGCAGGAGGGATGAGTGTGTAGGCTCCCTCTGCTCTGTCTGTGCAGGTTTAAAAACGTCTTTGACGGATGGGATTTGTGCTTTCTGTGGGTTTGCCCTGATTATCAGCTATGTAGTGAAAATGATGCCTTATTTCGCTTTTTTTCCGTGCCCGCTTTGTCTGCATGCCATGGACAGTTGGCAAATTCGACAGTGTTTGCTTCTCGTTTCGCTACTATGAAAGCTGCAGTGGGAGGGAGAGGAATCAGAGCAGCACACACACACACACACACACACACACACACACACGGTCCTGCTGTTGCCTCAACACAGAAAATACCTCTCTTACTAAAAGACTGTCATTCTTACAGGACTCGTACAAGAAACTGACAGCTTTTTTCTGAGTACTTCTTGAATCCCTCGTCTGTAGGTGAACATATAAACTCACAGTGAACACACACAGACACACCGGAGCACTGGGCTGCCACTGCAGCTGACAGACCAACATTGCAAGTTGATACCACATATTAAACGATCTCTCTGATCAGTGATTGTTGATGGCAAGAAGGAGCCGTGAATCCTGTGAAGTTTTCAAAGAAGCGACTGCAGCAGAGGTCGGCGACCTGCGGCTTCGGACCTGCATGCGACTCCTTAGCTCCTCTCCAGCGGCTCCCTGTGGCTTAAACAATTATTATATTATGTCATTATGTCATTCTTGGTGCCCTAAAGTGATTCTTAAAGTTGTAGCCTGTAAAAAACATTTAAAAAAAATAATAATTTCAACTAAAAATGAGCGTCATTTTTTATTCACACAAACATTTCACACACTGATTGTAAAATAAATGACGATGTAATGAGCTTGTTGTGGGACGGTTTGCCTCCACGCAGGGTTTCTGTAGTGAAAGGGAATATTAGATATGTTTTCTTTGTGCAAGCAAAAGGTTAAATTTAAGAAACCGCCTTCAAAAGAAGAGCGTTAGAAAAGGAGAGAGTTTTTTATTTGGCCGAGGTCGTCAGTCACTCCTGAATCTTTTATAGCGAAGCTGAATGACCTACTGCTCTCACCACCACTATCAAACACACACTGAGAGGCCGGGCCATCAGAGGAACACACACACACACACACACTGAATAGAGATGGGCAGTAAGTAACGATGGGCATTCACACTCACAATAGCCTGCTGTTAGCCCCCCCACACATGGAATACCTGGCGGGATGGTCAATAAGAGTTCAGTATACACACACACACTATATATTTATATATTATATCCACATACAGTCCACAGCCTGAGCAGAGCTGGTTTGAAGGGCAGAGGGGCAGGGTGGAGGTGACCAGTGTCCAGGTGTTCCCCTCCAATTATCTGTTGCTGCTGCTGCTTCTTCAAAGCACACAAACACGCCCACGCACACACATTCGAGCGCCCACCCTCGCAGGTCGAATTCCCTTCTCATCAATCCCTAGCACACAATTAAAGCACCTTCCTGCAGCAGCACCTGGTGTCCCGGCGTACAGGAGGAGAGAGATCAATGTGATATCCTGTTTGTGTTGCATCTCCTTCTCTTGTCTGCATCGCCGACAGGCTCTTTTATTTCTTTCTATTTATTTATTTTTGAAGTGAGACGGCAGCCAGTGAGAGCCGACCCGGAATCGTCTCTAGTCCTATTCGGCGTACCAGCGGCTGCTATTTGACTTTGAAAATATGAAATCCGCGGAGAAAACAGGGGGATGAGGAGGAGTGGAGGCGTCTGAGGAGAGGGAGGAGCGGAGAGACGGGACAACTGAGGAGGAGGGGTCTGAAGGCACTGATGGGTTTGTGTGAAGAGGAGAAAGAGGACAGGTGATGGGAAAACATGTGGAGGAGGCGGGAAAGAGAGGGAGACGGCGAGGGAGAGAAAGAGAGGAAGAGAGGTGGAGGTGAGTGGAGAGAAAAAAATTGTTAAACAAACAGAAAGTAATAACGGTAGCTGAACATTGTGGGGGATGAAAGGAAATAGGGGAATGGGAGAATATCAAGCACAGAAGGGTGGGATGAAACACAGAGATGGGAAGAGACTGAAGGAAGAGGCCAGGCAGCGATGAGTCTGGAGAGAAGCTGGTTTCCATCCAGCAGAGGTGAAGGTCAGATACACAACACACGTCCTGTAGGGATGGGAAATACGATTTTCCAGAGGGCCATCAAACGCCTCCTGTGAAGGACACCAATTAATGAATAGGAATCTTGTTGATATTAAGCCTATTCTTCCTCCATATCAACACTTTAAATACATTTAGATAATCATAGGACACTTGATCGCTCCTTTATCTTGACCTGTTGTTCCAAACTGCAGTTATTGTAGAAAAGATGTGGTGGTTTCAGATTATTGTGAAGCTTCCCAGACGCACTTAAATCATTTGTATTGTCCAATAATATTTTTCATCATTAATTAGTCAGCAGCAAAGCAAGATTAACACATTTTTAACAAATTTCATTTGGCACGTTGTACCTCTTAATTCTTAATTCTTAATGTTAAAGGAGAACCAGGACGGCTACAACACACACACACATGCACACACACACACACACACACACACACCACCGAGCTCTGTTGGTCTTCACTTAATGATCTTCAAGTGCAGTTCTCCCCGCTGCGCTGAATAGCAGGAGAAAGATGGACGCTTTAAAGAGGATGTGAGTCAGGAGGAGGGCAAGAAGGAGAGGTGGACACAGAGAAGGTGTGAATGAGGGGAACTGAAGAGGAGATGAGGGAGACATGGTGGGGGGGGGGGATGTGAGGACTGAACTGTCTGGATGAGTTATCACCATATTCATGCTTGTTGGTCTCCACGTCGTGTTGTGCTGAGCTGCTGAGAGGATTTCTGTTTTCCATGTGGAACTTTTCATTTCACTTTCACATTCGTCTCATGAATCTATATCTGAGAGGGGACGTGCGCCGGGTGCTGCCATCCCGCCGTGGTTTGTTAAGGAAAGAAATCCAATTTCAGATTTAGTTTGAAAGACCCCACCAAAGGATATTTGCACCACAGCCGGGACTGTGACGATATAAACATAATGTGTGTGCAGAGAAAGGAAAGAGGATCTGATTATGCAAAAGCCGAGTGACACCACATTGTTTCACCATAAAACCTTTTAACGCATGTATTTAATTATTAAAGTGTTTTCTCTGCCATCATTTATTTACCAGCATTAGACTCTGACACTCCGCCTGTCAGTTAACAAGAGCTGAAAGTCTTTTCATCAATTTGTACCTGCCTATTGTTACACTGCAGCACTTCTGCTGCCTCAACAACACTTCCTTTATTCGACAGGACACGTATTTAAATTAGCAAACAGCTCAGTCACCAGGATGAAATGTTGGCGTTGTCATATGTCGTAACATAATATCCCCGCTCCTCGGAGCTTCCTGGCATCGACTACTAAAGAAACACCCTATAGGGCTGTCAGATGGACACATGTTTTGTCTTTGTCTTCTCTGTGGGTGTTAGAAAACATCTAAACAATGAAAAGTCTTATCAGGAGCTTGTGAGTTAATCTCCAGTGGATCCTCTGCACTGTCTGCAGAATCTAAAAGCTCAACCCAGCCTCCATCTGGACTCACGCACACATCTGAAGTGAAGCTGAAAAGCAACACGACGACCGAGCCTGTTCCCCTTCCGGCTTGTCAAATACAGACTTGTCATGTACTGCTAATACCGATGCAGTCGGTAGCCTTTCACGTGTAGGGGGGGCCGTCCATTAACTCCGATGTACAACCCTTTGTCATGATGAGCTGCTCAGAGAAGCTGCTGCAGGCTGCTGCTGTGTGAGTGTGGATCCTCCTCCGTTACCGTTACCTTTCCCCAACCGTAATCATTTAACGGTCTTTTGTACTTATTCAGTGACTGATATACTTACTTCTCATGGTGCAGCCATGTGTGTGTTTGTGTGTTGACAGCGTCC
>CAAKHC010010859.1:19589-31327 GCA_901007825.1 Macroramphosus scolopax
TATTGCCCGACCGCCACTGAACAGGTTAGTCATCATGACACAATCTTACACTTGACAGTCCTAATTGTCAAACATGTTACAACAGTTGAACATAAATGTGATCCTGTGGAGACAGATGTGGTTTTACTATTGAGAGATGTGCTGCCGACTGACAACGATGGGGCTGACTGGAAGTTTAATTCAGTTGCTTGATGCTTTAAAACACTAAAAACAACATCCTGGTTCCTCTGAATCTCCCACTCTGTGCTCCATTTGAATGTGTCTGCGGTGTTTCAGGCTCCTCTCTGGGCGTACCTGCTGTGTGCAGTGGGTCTATTTGTCTACCAGTCTTTGGACGCCATCGACGGAAAGCAGGCCAGACGAACCAACAGTAGCTCGCCATTGGGCGAGCTGTTTGACCACGGCTGCGACTCCCTCTCCACCGGTCAGTTTATTTCCCGTTTGACTTGGTTCCACTGAATCTCGACACACCTGAAGCCCTTTCACTCCCTGTTCTCTGTTTCTTTTGTCTCCACAGTGTTTGTGGTGTTGGGAACCAGTATAGCAGTGCAGCTGGGCACCAACCCGGACTGGATGTTCTTCTGCTGCTTCGCCGGGATGTTTATGTTCTACTGTGCCCACTGGCAGACATACGTGTCAGGCACGCTGCGCTTCGGCATGTGAGACCATTCAAGCTTTCTTTTCCCTTATTTCGTTTGTTTGAAAATCACCAATTCTGCAACCAGTGCCTCCTGAGTTTATAGTTGTCTCAATTCCCGGTTTTGCCGATCTAGTGTTCTAGCTTAAACTGGTTTACTCACCAGCTGAACTGGTGCATCATGGGCAGCGTAGCTGGAATAAATGTGGATGTACTCTGTGTGTAGATTTGACGTGACAGAGGTGCAGCTCTGTCTCTCAGGATTATTCATGCTCACAGCCACTGTGGGCCCCTGCCTGTGGAACATGATGGTAAACCAAGTGTCTGTTGCCTGCATGGCTCACTACCGCCTCCTTCCACAAAGGCCTCTGACCCCTCACATTGGCTGACCCCAAATCTGTTCTGCTCAAAGGTGTAGTCGGTAAAATATGAAGGAAATGAAACGTATGCAATCTGCATGATCTCCTGTTATATTCTAAACTGGGCTCGAATTGACTTAATGGTACTTAAGATCTTAAGGTACTTAAGATACTTAAGGTCACAGGGACTCTATCAAGGAACGCGAAAGATACAGGATTGATATACAAAGTTGCATCGCTGCTGTTAACTCCCAAAACAAGACTGAATGTGAGTGAATAAGACCCTGCAGAGATCTGAAATACACAGTGACATCACATTTAATGGCCTTTAGAGCTAGAACGGTATGCACTGTTTGTTATGTCTCTGTTCGTTTTGACACGTGCGTGTGTGGAATGATCGCAGCTCGTATATGCGGAACAGATTTTCTCCCGTAGTAACTTCGGAGGGCCGGATGTTTGCTGGTTCAGCAACCCAACTAAACATTCACAAACAAGGATTAACCAGAACTTAAAGATCCTAGTATCATTAAATCACTTGAACATTACAGTCTGTGTTGATGAACAGAGACAGCTGGATCAGACAGAGGATGTATGCAGACGTTGTGCAATAGTGATCAGTTATATAATTGTCTGACAGCATCACATGAATGTGAACGTCATTGGAAATAACAGTTGAGGGCAAACCAGCTCCCTGTGGTATTTAAGCAGCCTGTCGCAAACAATTCACACCGAGCCAAAGCAATAATAAATGCTTTTTATAGCAGCCGACATTCGACTGAACTCCTTTTGTCAAGAGTTTTAAACACGTGTTGAAAGCCACGTCACAAAGTTCTTGTCGGCATTTCAGCCGCCAAATCGAATATATTACTGATTGCATCTTTAATACAGTTTCTTTCTTGTTGGACTGATGACACCTGTGCAGTGCAGAGGAAGCTCCGCCCCTCGTCTCCATGTCCGGCTGTGTGTTGTGGAAGGAGGCTGCAGGATGACTGTGTGTCAAAGGACGTCACTAATCTCCACTGTAACCTCTCTGCTTCTCTCCTCCCACTCAGTATTGATGTGACTGAGGTGCAAATCTTCATAATAATCATGTATTTGCTGGCCGCCGTGGGAGGATCTGCTTTTTGGCAGTCACTGGTAATTCTGATCTGTTCTAATTGCTACAGATTGAAATTAAAGAGACTAATTCCATAATTATGTAATGACATTTATTTCGATGCTTCTAATCCGGTTTATGAAGCCGCTCGAACATTTCTGTTGTTTTATTGTTATCAGAAATATAAAGATGTCACACTGAACGCTTAACACTCATTCTAACATTACTCATGTTTTCATTGTAAATGTGAATGTAAACAAATAGAAAAACAACTGAAACAAGTATTTGAATGTAAACGTCTGCCATGTTTCCTCCCTCAGTAATACTTTTGTTTGTAATGTCTTTAATGTTCAGATTCCGATCCTAAATATCCAGATGAAAATGGTTCCGGCCATCTGCACTTTCTTAGGAGCCATCTTCTCCTGCACCAATTACTTCAGAGTTATTTTTACAGGAGGCGTCGGCAAAAACGGATCCACAATAGCAGTAAGTGTGCAAACGTGTAGCTCTTAACTACATGTAACGTTTAGCATGTTAGCGGAAGCACAGCTGGTGTCGATCATAAACAAAGTATTGGACTGATGAAGAAAAGTTATTAGGATGCAAGTTAGTCAATATGTCACTTGATTTGTTTGACCTGCAGGTGGCGCTGGAGGACAGGTGAGGCAATGAGCGTCTCTAACCGTGTGTGTGTTTGTCTCTGTCCTCAGGGAACCAGCGTCCTCTCCCCTGTCTTGCATATTGGCTCCGTTATCATTTTGGCAATGATGATATATAAAAAGTCTGCTGTCCAGCTGTTCGAGAAACACCCGTGTCTTTATATCCTGGCGTTTGGCTTCGTGTCGGCCAAAATCACCAACAAATTAGTTGTAAGTCCAATACATTTCTACAAAGGGGACATTTATACAGAACTATACAAATATTGCACTTTCAATGGCATCGTCAGACATAAATAACCTCTGATGAACTGCTGTGAAAGTTTGTTCTGTTGAGCCCCGATGATGCTGACTGACTGACTGACTGTTGTGTTCCTCCTCAGGTAGCACATATGACAAAGAGTGAGATGCATCTCCACGATTTAGCCTTCATGGGACCGGGACTCCTGTTCCTGAATCAGTATTTCAATAGTTTTATTGACGAGTACCTGGTACTGTGGATTGCATTGGTGAGTACACACACAGGGAGTCCTGTTGCACCCGAGTATTTTATACTTATTGACTGCTTATCCCAACAGACTCCGTAAAAAGAATGAAGTAAACTTAAGATTAATGTGAACAAGTCACATACACAGAGTAAGATTCTCATGAAATACTTGTGACAAAGAGCCGATTTTACCGTCAGGGGAAAACTCACATTTTTGGGGTTTTCGAGCCGTCCAGCGATAATTATTGAATGGTAGCTGTGATTAGACCTTTGTGATTGACGCCTCCACCTGCACTCCATCCTGCACCTCGTAGTATCATACTGACACACAGAGTGCAGCGACAGAGATGAAGGAACCCTGATGGAGGGAAAGAAGATAAGTGAAATTGATTGATAGTGCTCTGTATTCAAGTTGCCACGGTAACCACCCCAGTCTCCTAGCTAAAGTATCTGAGGGACATGAGATACTCGCAGTACAATTTGCTTCAGAGACATTTATAAACCCTGGTTACCGTTGTGTTATTTTATATACTAGCTGCAGCTGGCGGTTGTTTATTTTCAACCTGTAATTTCGACTGGTCCATCAGAATTGTAAACATCATCATTTCTTCCTTTTCTTGGTGACGACGGTGTTCCACAGTAGAGTGACTGCGTTTCTCTCTCTCCCCCCTGCAGGTCATTTCCTTTTTTGACTTGGTGCGTTACTGTGTCAGTGTTTGCAACCAGATTGCCTGCCATCTCCACATTTTTGTTTTCAAAATCAAGCCTTGCGCAGTTCTCAGTTCCGCTCCTCACTGAGGACACGTCGGCCGTCACTGACTCTTCCCCCTCCCTGTTAGTCGCACTCATCTTCTCTTCCCCTGTTTCCCACGTAGACGTCAGGGGATGATGTGGTGTAAAAGTACGTGCTTCTGCCAACTGAATGTGAGGACAAATAATATATATTAAGATACTGGAGTATTACTGTCATTTGTTTCCTTCTTTTCACCAGTGCAGAACTTGTACCAGTTTCATGTTCTGCCCAGTAATAAGAATTCTCCTTGTGACAAACTCACGGTTACACTCAGCAAATATTTCAGGAGAGTACAGGTGCTACTCAGTGTATTCGAGAAGAAAAACTAATGTGTGTTTTAACATTTAATATGTAAGAACATGTATAGGAAACGTTCTGCTCTTCATGATTATAGTTTTTGTAATATTTGCATAACCGTCTTTTGCTATTGTAAATACTGAACTGTTACAGTGTCTTGTGCTCCTCTTCTAAGTTAAAAGTCACATTTATGAACTTTCAAAAGCGACTTTATCTCCTGCAAATCCCACAAAACTATTTGAAATCAGATTTGTTTTTGGGGAAGCCTAATGTGGACGTTTGTTTCTCAACACAACAATGTATTTCCTCCTGATTTTCCTCAACTCAAACCACTTGAAGGTTGCAGGTACACTTGGTTCTTCTGGATGCTGTTCAGGTCTGTGGAGGGATTTTATTTTTATTTATTGTCAAACTGTAACGTTAGTTGCCAATATTTTCGTTATGAAGATAGTTTGGTTCATGCTTCACTGGGTTTAGCTTCCTCTTCACTTTACTGTACTTTTATAATGTAACTAGACCAGGACCAAGCACTGCACACCAGCCGCCACGCTGCTCCCCGTCGCTCCTTGTTCTTCATCTACGCCTGATGTTAACATCAGTGTCTGCATCAGTACGGGATACTGCAGCAGAACACAGTCAGGTATAAACTACGTCTGACATGCGTGTTTGTTGACAAGTCCAGTCTGATGACGTCCAATCACAATGTGGGCAGAGTGGAGATGATGTGGATCAAATGTTAATAACAGGCAGAGATGAAGATGAATCTGGTTTATTTCTGACAGCAAATCCCATGAAAAGACCAAAACCAACACGCTTGAGTCCGCTGGTTCCCAATGAAACACCTATAATTTAAAGTGTAATTTCAAAAGAGGGTTCAGGAGTTCTCTGACACAGATGATCCTCATTGGATCGGTTCTTTTCATGGGATTTGTTGCCAAGAAGAGCAGAAACCAGAAACTGCAGAATAAACCTGCTGTCGTGTCTGTAGAAACGTCACACTGTGCTGCTGGTGGACGCCGGTGTTCTGTTGAACTCTGTTTCCCCGTCTTAGTGTTTCCCCTTCATTATAACATAACATCAACTTTATCCCTTTACCAAACCTGTCGTCTCTGCGATGATCATCTTGAAACTCAAACCCCAACTGCGGAGGACATTATTTGATTGGGGGAACAGATTCTGACATAACACCTGCTGGCTGTAATTTAACAGAATCAACATTTCTGATCCTCCGTTCATTACTAACGATGTATTTAATGTTTATTTCCAAACAGTTGCACATGAACTGAATGTGAAAAAAAACTTTTTGAGGTCGTAACTGACGAGACTCGGATCAAACTTTCTGTTTCCGCAATGAAAAAGGTATTTATCTTACGTGGCTGCTGTTTGCAGCCTCCTCATCTGTCGGCGTCGTCCCCACATCTGTCGGCGTCGTCACATGCTGTGGCAGCGCCTCCTTCTGGCGGGTTGTTTAAAGTTGCTGCTTCTGAAGAAAACCTGGACTGACGGCCTGTATTTCATGTGGAGAACATGTTTGTTCTTAGCTGAGATTAGTGTCTTGCTTTTGCATTTTGTGCCTGTTTTTATTTATACTTTTGTTGTATCTCCCAGTTGGTTCAAGATCTGTCACGTCAAGTGGGAGCCATTAATGTACAACACAACAGTCACTGTCTTACTGGGAGAGTTTGAATTCAAAGTGGTGTAAGCCAGCGTTAAAGGGTCACTTCACTCAAATCACAAAACATTAGTCTTCTAATGCCTTGTGGGATCATAAGATGGAATATTAAAGAATCATTACGATGACATTTATAGAATAAAGATGTAATATTCTGAGAAAAAAACATAATGTAGTACCGAGTTATTTTGCGTAAGAAGTTTTTGAAGTTGCAATATTTGAGATACAAGTAAATTATATTAAGTGTTTAAATCGCATAATAAGAAAAGTGTTGTCTCTGGAAAAAAAAAATGTTGACTTTGAAACTACGAGAAAACTGTCATGAATGTAAAATAACAAAGTTCTAAACATGGGAAAGAAGTTGCACATTAGAATAGTCACTTTGAGATAAATAATGGTGAATGTCAATATTATTTGACACTAAATGGGAATAAAGTTGTAATTTAACAGTA
Organism: Macroramphosus scolopax; assembly: GCA_901007825.1. Lineage (NCBI taxonomy): Eukaryota > Metazoa > Chordata > Actinopteri > Syngnathiformes > Centriscidae > Macroramphosus > Macroramphosus scolopax. The sequence continues at coordinate 26,039 of CAAKHC010010859.1, forward strand.
AAATTGCAATATTACTAGAATAAAAACTAATACTTCATTTGAAACCAGTATGTTGTTGCTTAAGTTGAATTTTGAGGAGGGAAATGTCAACTGTAACTGATGTTGAGTTGTTAAATTAACCTTTTCAAACGCTTTCAGCTCCAAAAAAAATACATTTAATTAATTGTATTTGAAGTGAAAGAACTCCTGACACATGAAATGAAATCTGTCTGCATGTTGTGATATGAACAAAGGCTCAGTGGTAACGTGATGGTTTTGTGATTTGTATGAATGAACTCTGCAGCAGTTTTAATTTGCAGATGACAAGAGTGTCGATGATTTAGTACGTCATGCTTCAAAAATACAGTGTTTACTGAGTGTCACATCTATTATTTTCTGTCTTTATTTCTGTGTTCACACTGGGTCTTTCAGGAGGACATGAACTGTCCTAATCTGCATGTGTACTATAGTATACTGCTGTACAAGTTGTAGTAGGATCTTTGTATACTTATATACTACCTGATATCCACAATTGAACAACCTTCCACAACAACCCTGTGAGAAACATCAGCCAACAACATTATCAACAGCTGCAGCGCAGCGTCGTCCAGTGCATATAGTTACTGAGGTCAGGTGCACACTCTCATTGTTACTAGTAAAGCATTTGCCTTAAACCAGTTGGTTTTCTATTGTTTTGTACAGACATGAGGCCTCTCGCTGTGACCATGTTGTCACTGTGTGCGTCTCCTGGCGAAGGCTTGTGTTAACATTTATGTTCTGTTGGCCAGACTGCCAAGCTCAGGTAATATCACCAGTGTGCAGGACAGTGTTCTGAGACGACTTTGGTAAACAGGTTCACTTGACAATCTCTCCGTCATCTACCAATGCAAATAAATTTCATTTTCCCACCTGGAACCAGGTTTCTACTCGTCTCTTTGCCGGTTTGTTTTTGTCACTGTAGCCAGGATTAATTGGGTCTCTGTAAATGATAGTCCCTCTAGTCCTAAAATGCCCTGAGATGACGCCTGTTGTGATTTGTTATATAGTAAATTGATCTGCAGTTTTCACTTCAACGCTGTGCGGCGCTGTTCCTGCCAGCTCGCCGGCGAGGCAGAATTCAGGGCAGCTGTGCCTTCTATTCTGTAGCGCATGCGTGGTTCACCTGTCACAAACTACACCAGAGACTAAACAGACAGCGTTTAAGTGTCTATTTTGAATACAAAGTGTAGCACACGACCTCATCGTTTCACCGAGGATTATTGACAACCGACGGAGGCATGAACACTGGATTCCGGTTCTGAAGGAAGCGATTACTTTTGGCATCGTAGGAAGAATATGTTGGTTTGAGGACGAATAACGTGAGTGTCATTAAGATTAACAACTCCGAGGGCTCACTCAATCCGGCAGCTGTTTGCTCTAAAAAAATAAAACCTGAAATGCAACTTAAAGACTTGTGAATGAATGCTAACTTAACTTAATGTAACTGCAGCTAACCATAGCCAGGTGTTAGCTATAAAGTTAATGAAGTGAGTAACGTTCAAATGAGTATTTTTAACATCATTTTAATGTTGGTGAATGTTTAATGTTGCCCGTTTGGTGTCTGAAATACCTTTAATTAGTGCCACATGATATTACGCGACAGTCGTAGTTTACTTTGTGTGAAAATGTTAAAATGTCAGATTTCTGAATGGACTTTGGTGAGCGAGACCCTCTTTCCCCAGCGGAGATAACCGCGAAATGCTTAATTTGACACTCCTCTGTTTGGCTCCCAGTTTCACTTCCTAATGAGAACTCGAGACTTCCCCCTGAGCTCTCTACGCACAAATGTTTCTCTTATCACTTCACGCTGCACATTTTGTCAGGCCTCCAGGAAGTCTTCACTGTGAAGCAAAAATAAGGAAAATTGAATCGAAGGAAGAATAAAAAATATGAGCCCAACAGTTTAAGTTAAATGTGCCTAAAAATAAACAATGATAAAAAATTCAAACTCCATTTTCTTTGCTATAACGTCTTTTATAATGTTATCTACGTATCTTAGCATACATAGTTATATGTTTTTAAAAAGTAAGTTGTCCCGAGGCTCCAGTTCACTTTACAGGACTAATTTATTTTTATCAATTCAGAAATGGGGATTAATACTAAACATATCAATGGTGAAATGTTTTTTTTTTTTTCATTGTGTCATGTTCTGCAGGAGACCATACAGATGACACTGTAGTGTGTGAACCACTCTTTATGTTGTGTACAGGTCAGAGTTTACCAGCAACACACACACACTTCGTGAGGGGCCATGTGGTGGTTCCAGCAGGGTCTCAGCTTCCTTCCAGTTGCTCTGGTCATCTGGACGGCGTCATCCTTTATCTTCACCTACATCACAGCGGTGGTGCTGAGACATGTGGATCCTCTTGTGCCGTACATCAGGTCTGACTCTGCACAAAATAATAAATTACATTGATTATTTACAATATACTTTTGAAATGAAAAACGTGACCCTTGCTCAGTGTTTTTTTGACTTTTTCAAAAAAAAGCTAATAACCCTAGAGATGAGAACACACTTGATCGTTCCTACTTAACAAGGACATGCAGAGAGACAAACTTCTGTCTTATGAAATCTGTTGTGTTTTGCAGCGACACAGGAGCGATGGCACCTGAGAGGTGTGTGTTTGGCATCATGCTGGATGTGTCTGCATTTTTAGGTAAAAAGAAACGTAAAGAGGAACACACACTACATTTGTGCACTCTACATGTTTCTGAGCACCTGTGGGACAAAGTGCAAGTTATTTGAAGAGATCACATTGGGATTAAGGGAAATGAAAGTGGACATCTTACCTTTTTATTTTTAGACTAAATGTAAAAATGAAATAAATATTTAGTAATTGTTGGTCATAAGCTCTGAATTTGTCATTTTGTAATTTTATTCAGATTCATCCTCATTCAAGGTTTATATTTATTTAGTTTCTTGTTAAGCCCATAAATATTCTGTCCTAATAGACTAAAATTGATTGCATCGCCTTGTGTTCGCAGGTATGCTCACAGTGTACGTGCGGTACAAGCAGGTGGAGGCTCTGACAGGTGAGACTGAGCTCAAACTCCACCGACTGAACCGCATCGGGCTGCTGCTGGGTTTAATCAGCTCCTTCGGGATGTGCGTTGTGGCCAATTTCCAGGTGAGTGCTGCCGATCCTGGAACAGCTCGTTCATGTACAGGCTGAACATGTCGGCAGTGAATGTGTGTGTGTGTGTGTCAGCGCAGAAGACGACGTTGTTCTCCATGCACCTGGTGGGGGCGGTGATGACCTTTGGGGTCGGGGCTCTCTACATCCTGATTCAGACGCTGCTTTCACTCTACATGCAGCCTCACGTCCACAGCAGCACCATCTACATGGTCCGCCTCGGCGTCGGAGTCTGGACCCTGAGCAGCTGCATCATCAGTATCCTTTAACCTGGTGACGCCACATCTCAGATGTACACTGCTGTCAGTGGGAGCAGAGTTGTTGTGAGATGATCAAACACCTTCGTCAGTCTGAACACAAAGGGAATAATGATCAGCCAATAATAAGAACATACGTGTGTTTAAGTCCTTTTGCTTCGGTGTGATCCTGAACATCGTCTCTCCTGTCAGTGTTCATATCATCAGTTGTCATGTACAGCAGTCTGCCTGGAGTCGACCTCCCTCACAAACTGCACTGGACCCCCGGAGAGAAGGTGAGTAGTCCCGTGTGTTAGCTTGTGAGTCTTTCTATCTTTGTGAAAGCTCATTTTAGTCAGAAACGATGTTTGTGACATTTCAGCCGGAACTCACATTTACAAAGGGCAGTTTAACTTTAGAGTTCAGATTAGGACCAGGGTAAGAGCTGGCACTCGGTTGTCATAGTTACGGTTCTTCTGTTCTTTAATACTTGGTGACACATTTCATTTGGTGCCAGCTCAGATCTTTGCAGCAACATTTCTGCTTCACCTTTCCAGGGTTACACGGCTCACATCATCAGCACCGTGGCTGAATGGTCTCTGGCCTTCTCATTCATCAGCTTCTTCCTCACCTACATCAGAGACTTTCAGGTACTTTGTCTCGTCTTCTCTTCCACACAGCGACTGCTGTAGATCCGGTCCGTTCAATCACATATCTCTAATCAGTTTAAAGGCAAACAACCAGACTCGTTTTGGCTTACAGTCTCACTAAACATCTGAGTTTATATTTTCTAAGTTTTCATGTTTATTTCTTTCTTGAAGAAAATTAATTTGCGGGTAGAAGTAGACCTGCAGAGCAGCCACCTGTACGACTGGCCACACGGAGGCCTGGCGGCGGTGCATCAACAGAAACCAGAGGAATCTTCTCCACTGCTGTCAGGAGGAACATGACCAGCAGCCAAATCTACAACACACTTTTATCACTGACGTTTTAAAGAGTTTCTTAAAGGTGGTATGGTGGTTTTTAAAGGGTCTGTCCACCCAAATATATTGTCTCTCCTCCCTTTTGTAATATCTATCGATCCGAATACATCATTCATAGTCATACTTCCACCAAGGACGTTATGTTTTACCTTCAGTGTGTTTGTTGGCAGGATTACACAAGAATACCTGATTGATCTTCACTGGACTTGGTAAAGGAAGAACCCATTAAAGTTCAGCAAAAGCATTTAAGATATCGAAAAACAGCATTTTATTACATTAGATTTGGCTGAAGTTTGACTCCAGCAGTGAAGTTGTAGTTTTAATAGAGAAACGTATTTGGAAGGAGACAGGAATCTCAAAACCTGGACGAATTCATCCAAACGGTAAAAACTAGAATATACAGATGGAACCAGAAATGAGATTTTATTTTTATTTTGAACTGAATATGACACTTTGCACTTTTCCCTAAAACTGCATCAGCCTTTCTAAGTGAGTTTATTCGCAGCTGCACATTGTGTCGTTTACACCCACTAATCCTTTGTATCTGAATTTTATAAACTGTTACGATATAAACACACTGTTCATTCACAGGTATATGGATGAAATAAAAAGGCTCAAGTTGAAATTGAGGTGCAGATTATTTTATTACTTTATTATTATTACAGTGCTTCCATTCAGACAATCATATTTATTTTTGTTTGAGTCATTTGTGCCCGCAGAGCCAGAAACTGACACATCAACACAAGTTATGTGACTTTACTCCGTTGACGTTCTCTGCTGAAAAACACAATAAATAGTGTTTTTGTCCACTGAGCCTCGGTTTCCACAGGAGGAAGATTTCTGACTCAAAGTTTCCAGATTAGGAATTCTGATCACACAAAAATCACCATCAGATGGAATAAAACACGACTAGTTTTA
>CAAKHC010010864.1:4046-16689 GCA_901007825.1 Macroramphosus scolopax
ACAAACTAGAAGAATTATACAGATAATGTCCTCAGTTTTCCTGAATACTCTCCTGTACATCTGCAATGCAAGACACTTTAATGTGTATCACTTAAATGAATTACGTCTCTCCAGAATCTATTGCAGGCTAACAATGATTCATGCAGCAGGATCTCTATCGGGATCCTCGGCACCATTCTCCTCCCTAATAGTTCTTCCTTATAGAGCCTTGCCTCCCTCTGATCTTCCTCTGGAGCTCTTAAGAAGCGGCGGCTGCAGTCATCTGTGCCCGTATACTCATAAATCCTGGAGTTACAGCGTGCAACCATCTCTTCTCCCTTCAGATGTAGCGATAGCGACGATATCGCAGCAGCTCAGGACAGCCGACCTGCAGAGGAAACTCTTTTTGGCCTCTTGTAGCCTGCAGAGCTTCATGCTTCATGCTAAGTGTCTCGTAGTTGCACATGAAGCGCTAGCTCGTTCAGATGACCTACAAATCATACCTTTAAAAAAAGAGTGTGATCCAGAACAGGCTACTTTGCATGCCTGATGTATGGAGCTTCATCTGGTGTCCTCCAAGGTTCGGGAATGTCTTTGCTCAGTTAAATAAGCATCTCTGAATCTCATGAAAGGATGCTGGCGAAGAAACTGAAAGTCGCCAACCAGAGAGGCATCGCGCTGCACTCAGCTCCGTCTTCCACGAGCTGCTGCTATCAAAGCAGCAGAGATCAGAAGATTCCTTCCTGTTCATTCATGCTCCGACATCTCCCCGGACGCTTTTACAGCGTGCCAGAGAACGCAACGGGTTTTTGTTCTTGGAGAGAACAAAGGAAGGTAAAGAAAGGTCACTCTTAAGAAAAGGTAAAATCGTAATGATATGAGCACAGCAGGGAGACGGGACGGAACAGAGAGTTGTTTCCCTCGAGGGACGCGTCAAAGAAAAGCGCCGCAGGTCACGACAAGGGCAACCTTCTGATTGCATTAAATATTTAAATGTCGACTCATCAATAACAGATCCGGTCCCATCGACTCCGACAGCAGAACTTCTGCGTTTCTTCCACTTTTGTGCTTTTAATGTACAAACTTTGAAAGACGGAGTGACGGCGAGATGAGGCTCCCTGCTGGAACCACCACAGGAAACACTGCTGTCTCCCGGGGATTTACAGTCTTTGCTTATTGTTTTCTCATTAGAAGACGATGTGCATGTTTTGAAGTCACGTCACAGTAGCTGAATTATTTCCTTTGCTGCACCGAGGTCGTAGAGGTCGAGTCATGTGACAAACTGTTGACAGATGACTGGGAGGACATTTGGAAGTAGGCGGAGCTTGTTTAGCTTCCCGTCCTCATCAGTAATAATCCAAATGTTGTACTGCAATACTGTGTGTACTGTACAAGGTGCAACACCTAAACTTATCCACTACATGTAACATCACTGCTCTTATTTATTATCTTATCTTATCCCCCCCCCCCAACCTTATCTCCATGCCCTCCCTGTGCCCCGACACCTCTCGTGGACTCTGCCAGAGGTCCGGCAGCAGGCGGTGACGGGCTATAACTGAAACTATTGCTTCCCCTTTAAGCTCTGACCTCCTCCCAACCTTGATGTAAAGTAGGGGAAGATTGCAGACTGTCGAGTGCGTCTGTTCCGACCCACGAGGCGACCTCACGTCCACGCCGGCTATCTTCCCTCACAGGGCCGACGCTTACAGCATAATATGAAACGTATTATACAGGACCTGCGGTTCATCCCCGTCGCTCCCCTCAACATATGAAGAGGCTTCAAACCACCTCCTCTTCATCTGAACTCCCTCATCACCTCCAGTTAACATCCTTTTAATCTCCGTCCACACCTGTTGCGCAAGAGCTCTTAAGCCTCCTGATTTCAGTCGGGGCAGCTCGCCGGCCGGGTTTAATGCTTCTTTTATCCCGTCTGCCTCGTCGCTCCCTCGTGCACTCCCGCCGCCGATCGCCGGCTCATTTCACGCCTCTCTCCTTGGCTATTTGTGTCAAGGTGGAGGAATATAGCCTGGCATGTTCGTGTCCACGTGTCGCCTTTCACTTGACCAGGAGGCGAATGAGCCTGTGCGAGACTTGCAAGCGCAGCAGGATCACTTCTGGATCACTTCAGGATCACTTCAGGATCACTTCAGGATCACTTCAGGATCACTTCAGGATCACTTCAGGCACCTTGATGTTCCTTCAGAAGAAAAAAGGGACTAATTCCCAGAACTCCTTCTGCTCTGAAAGGCCGCTGAGCGACGGCGCTAACAGACGTTTAACATGCTCTGCTCAGTCTTCCGTCCACCGTTCGGGACATTGATCGTCTTTGTCTGGAGGATAATGGGTGCCGATTGAGCCGGGGTTGTTTGGTCACTTCATTTTGATGTTAAGCAGCGCAGAAGGAGCCATGACGACGGCCGACGGCGGCGGCGGCGGCATTAGAGACAGACAGCAACAATGGATCCGTGATTGTTCTGCTCTTAACAAGACTGTTGTTGAAACGCCCCATTGTGAGGAACAAACTGTACAAATGTCACGTTAATTAAACAGTAATTGCATCCTGCCGGGGGAATTAGTTGGATCTTTTAATCATTTTAATTGCTTAACTTAATTCCTCCTTGGACCGTTTTGTGCATCAGCTGTTGGCTTTGATTGGTTTCGTTGGATAGATGTTGAGATACGGCCGACTAGCGTTCAGTCCTTGAGGAGGAGAAGACCCTGACATGGCTTTCTGTTGTTCGGTGGCTCTCGTTATCTACTGAGCCTCTCTGTGTCAGTTGGGTTGCTGCTCGTGATGGTACGCTGCCGTTTAATGGAACGGCCGGGACGCCACCGGGAGATTTCCTGCTCCTCCGTCTTTTAAAAGCTTATCTGTAAACGGTTGTTTGACCCTCCCGTCATGGCTGGAACCGTCTCAACTGGTACAAGCACAGGATGCAATGTTTGTTTTCCATTAATGTTTTAACATTTCGGAGGCAGTGAGATTACGGCCGCCATCAATGGAGGGAATTAGTGTGAGTGGGCGTGAAGACGTCCATGCACGAAAATAAATAAAACAGTTTGCAGGGAAATCTGTGCGATTCACCTTCTGTGTAAACACGCCCCCGTTACGCCTGCATGACTCGGTCCTCTGTGCATGTTTGTCAGCAGCTGTAATGTCCACGTGTGTGATGCACAAACACCGAGCGAGGCGGGAAACACTGCAGGGAGGATCGATCTTAGTTCGGGTATCGCTGCCACACGTCAGCTGGACAAACATGTCTTCATGTTTCCTGTGTGTCTCTCCTTGGTCTCAGTGACAGTAGATGTATTATTATATTATATTATTATATTACTCTGTGTGATATAAAGTTGAATGGTTCTGCCTCTATTGTGCAATAATAAAAGTTGTATCCACCCCCTGAATCATTCACACCATCGGTCTCCTTGGATACGTCCAACCTCGGCAGTCAGTCCGTTGGGTTCGATGTTGTTGGACGGGGTCTTTCTGAGCAGATCAACCTTCTGGTCCGACCACAGACTCTCGGTCCCAGTGAGGTCTGGCGCTCTGACATTGTTGTTGAGAAATATCTGGTTCAGATCCGAAGCACTGCATCGTTTGGTCGGGGTCGTTATCCGGAGACACAGCAGGCTCGGGTCTCCTGCACACCGGAGCAGGTTTCCTTCCTTCTGATGAGAAGACGTTGCTGTAAGTACAGACAGAACCACCATGATCCTCTGGGGATGTTCTCAACACGGTCTGCAGTGATGTGCTGTGAGTTAATGGTGCTCTGTGGGATGTTCGATGTGTGCGATGTTTCTTTTATAACCCAAAGTCCCTCCACAACTTCACCCGTGAATTGTTTAGAGTTCCTCGGTGTCCATGTTGTTTCTTTTGTTCAGATGCTGTCATCAACTAAAGCTTTGAAGCTGCACACAGACAGTCTTCATTCAATTAACGTCTCATGTCTGCAGGCCGTTTGTTGATCCGCACCTCTTATTAAAGGGTTTTACACATGCAACCTGCAGGCTGCTACTATTTTATGTTTCCCAGGAACATGCAGAGGTTGGATTGGTCTGCAAAGCATCGTAACTAGTTAAATGAAGAGGTACTTCAGTGACTGCGGTAACACCACTCAGCTGTAGCACCTTCAGTCCACATCAAGCAGCTAAAGACTCGTATTGTTCTCAGTCGGTGGAGGCGGCCGAAGCACTCCTGAATATTTGACTTGCATTTCACAGCCGGCTGAAACTCCCGGCCGCCCGATGTGAGCCCAGAGGAAGGAAACAAGAAATGAGTTCAGAGAATCCAACTCTGACTCCGCTCGGCTTGAAAGACATGAAAGAACCGAAGCCGTGAACTTGTTGAACTCGTATAATTGACATTTAACAGAACCACCAGGGTGAATTATTTCTTTATATATTCGTCCTTCACTCGCTCCCGTAATGTATAAACCAGCGACTCGGTTGCAGCCTGATCCGCTCATCAGAGCACTTCTTATATTCATGGAACAAGTTACACAACCAGGACGGGAGTCGGCCTGCTGGTGCGTTACCGCGGCGATGTTGATAATCTGATAACTTCCATCCACACGTCAGCTCGTCAGCCGTCGGCTGCAGCAGCTGTGTGGATTTATATTCCACGTACGTGGTTCCTCTCCACATGTAGGATTGGTCATCCGCTACCAGCTCAGCCCCGTCTGGACTCTTCATCAAAGTCTTCTGGTCTCGCTGTTATTTCGTTAATCTAATTTCGTCTTGCAGGAGGAAGACGGAACACCTGCCCGGGACCTTGTGGTCCGGACAATGTGTTTCACATTGCAGACTCCACTCCGGAGGACGGATCTCTGCGCTGCCGTGAGCCCGCGAGGTTTCCAGACCCGTCGAACGGAGCCTGCCATCAATTACAAGCCACGGCGGTGATTGTAACAACCTGTTTACCTTCATCAGTCAAGGATGAGCTGTAATTACGACGTTCTTCAAGCGTCCACGTGGGGGCAGTTCGTCTCCGGGGATCATGTTTTATAAATCGTTCAGTTTCCTCTTTGATGTTTCGTTCTTGATTGAAGAGAAAAACAAACGAGCAAGAATTCCTATTCTTGATATTTGTTTACCTCTGCAGGAATCTTTGCTCCGGCTACGTCGTTGGTGATGCACCCGCTCACCGCGAAGGTCTCTGGTTGGTGTTATGAACCGGATTAATGCTCGCAGGCTCTGGACGTTCTGCACATGAATTGATGACACGTGTAATTAATTACGTCTGCACGTCATCGTACGCAGTGTTAATTAAGGTCCTTCCAGCGATGCCACCGCTCTGGCCTTAGACGGCCCCCAGAAATATGTTGCTGGTTGATAACATCCAGCTGTATTAATGTGAAGGTCGGAGCTACACCGAGGAAGTTTGGGAACAAGAGACTGAACATGCAGCAGGCTGCAGCGCTGCACTCACACTAATGATAAAGCTTCTGTCTTTCCCTTCACTCAAGGACGGCGCCCTGAAAGTAAATTAGCATTTAAATATAAACGGCTGATGAGACCCCGAAAAAGGGAAAGAAAAAGCAACTTGATGTGATTTGGATCATATTTAGCAGAAAGGCTGTAAACGATGCTCAGCTGACTGAACACGGTTCCCAGAAACACACAGAAACTCGTAGCATCAGTTATTCCAGGATGATGTCTTGTAAAAACTGCTGTGATCAATATCTAGAAATTGCCGGTCGTAAAGGTGTCGTGGGGGAAAAGAGAGACGATCGATAACCGGTTCCAGTCAGAGCCCAGTAAACATCGACAGAGCTTCCCTGAGAATCTCAATGCTGATGTTCAGATGTCCATCTGCTGCCATGGGAACCGACACGCAGGCTTCAAGCTGAGACACACTTTCTAAAAACAAGTCGTATCCTCGCTTGAAGTGTTGGATTTGCAGCGTCGGGTCGGCCCCTCGAAGGATCGCGGCTACAATCCTGCAGCAGCCGCTAACACAGGTAGAGTCTCACAGCTGCATCAATACCGGAGCTCATAAAACATCACGCCTGCTGTCAGCTCAGCTGCTTTGAAGTGGCTGAACGTACGGATGAAGACTTCCTCCAGGCCTCGGAGATTGAGATGAAGTCTTGCCACAACACGCCTGTTGAAAGTCCTCCTCTGTCGGGTGCGTGCGGGGTTACGAGAGACAGCAGAGACGAGGGAAGTCGTCCCGGCAGGAAGACGATCAATGCAGATGTCCTTTATCTGACCTCATATAATAACAGAGGGAGGAGACTTCATGGCAGTGAGCTTTACGCACGACTGTGTTTTATTCTCTCAACAATACACGTTGACTGTGGACTTCAGGAGCTAACAGGATTAAACCTGCCGACTCTGAAACAAGCTGCTGGCAGCGTGGAGGTGCTGCAGCTTTAAGGCTCCTGTCCTCCAGACGTATTGTTGAGACGTACCTCCGTCTTCTGAACATTTAAATATAAACAAATGGACACATTTGCATTTGTCTTTGCAGTCAGACAAATTAAACTGAATTGATTTGCATCGGAGATGATTGAATATCCTCCGTCTCCTTGACGACGGGCATTAAAAGGGACCAACAAGGGTTTTTTCTCGGCTTTGCGTTCGAGACAACAACGTTTTAAATGAGGGAAAGTGAGGCTAACGTGGAGCAACACGATCACACCGACGTTATTAAAAGTCCTGGAGTGTGTGTTCAGTCCGCTGACAGCTCCTCCCCTCACACCTCTCGGATGTCAGGGTGACGGCCCGTGTTTGACTAAACTCTCCGACACCCCACACCCGCTTCACACTGGGAGCACGGAGAAAAGAATCCAGCCTTTTTTCTTGATCTCCTTGTGAAACCGGCGAAGAACGAAATAACAAACTTTCTGAATGAGCCTGTCGAGGAAAGTTCCGTCGACCGCAGCTCTCTGAGCCGACGCTAACGTAGGTTAATACCTCAGTGCAGAGGTGGTTTAATAAACTAGCTCTGCTGGAAAATAAATCCACCAGCCAAGCGAAGGGCCGAGTCCCTCAGACGGACCAACAACGACATGAAACTCTGTTGCTCATGAAGGATTAATCTCTCTTCGACCTTTCCAACAAAGAAGTCGCTCGCTGTGCGACGGCCTGATTATTGTCACACAGACAATATGGCAGTTCAACATGTGCAGCAGCTTCACCCAGCCGGTTCATCCACAAGGGGAATACTGCATGAAGCCAGATTATTCCTCTGCAAATAATCTGCAGCAGCTTCATGTTAATGATGCAGCGTGCTGAAACAGGACCTGCAGCCTCTCGCCTGCTTCCTTTAATTTACCGCCTTGTCTGCAGGTGTGAGGAGGATGCTGACGCACTCGGCATGAACCTTGGACATGAGATGAGGTGATATGTTAAGTTGGAAGGACACCGAGCTCGACGGAGGTGTCCAGGAAACCTCCGACACCCCCGGCTGCAGGCCTGCATCGTCTCCTCCTGATGAATCTACGAGCAGTGATTGTTTAATGAATCATTTACAGAAGATACGAGCGGTCGAGCTGCAACAGAAAAGCTCTCACCTGCAATTTAAAAATGATTTCTGTCTCTCCGAGGGCGTTCCTGGATTTAAACCATTTCAAGTGCCTGGATGAGGTCTAATCATTTCATACTGATAACTTAAGTGTGTGTTGAACGGAGGGGCGAAGCGTCCGCGGTGTGTTTGGATTTATCTGTGTGTGTTGGCTCTGTGTTAAAATAATGACTGTGAGGATCTGCCCCCCCCCCCCCCATCTCTTTGAATGATCTGATAATAAACCCTGCATCTGTCTACCATCCTCCTCCTCCTCCCCCCCTGCCTCGTCCTCATCTGCTGTTTACTCCTCCTTCAGCCGGGCTCGGTCCACGTCCTGCACATGGTCCCGGCACGTCTCGCTGCTTGAGAACTTCATTCCGATGACTAATCTATTTACCGCATGTTTACGAGATGTTCCCGAAGAGTGACAGCAACGATGGTTGGTTGCATCTGCATGCGTGCAACGAGATTAAAACGCGCCGTGTGTCAGCAGCTACGGTGTGTGTGAGGTGTGTGTGTCTCGATGCGCCGCGGCGTCGGGATCTAATTGCTGTAATCAGGTGCCGTAATGACTCGTGTTCTCTGGAGGACTCGAACCTGAAGGGCCCCGCTGGCTCAGCAGGCGGACGCTCACAGGATGTTCTTGAAATGTCCTTTTCAATTACGGCCCCCATTCTGTGCTGGATGTCGTCGCTCCTGCAGCTCGTCGGTGCCGTGTGACCTCTAATACGACAGCAGGTCATAAACAGGCTCAGATTTTACAACCTTAATAATGAGTAATTACAGAGCTGCTATCACTAAGTACACGTTAACAGCAGTCGGGGATCCGGACTCCTTTAAGCCTTCATGTCATCTACAGCTGTTTGTCTCGGCTGTCTGATGTCAGACCTTCTTTGCTTCTGGCTGTGGCTTCACAAAGAGCCAGCAGAGTTACATAAAAGTCATTAGAAGAGGAATAAGCTGCGCTGAAGAACAAATTCCTCCGGTTGAAAGTGCCTTCAGACTGTACAGCAAGTATCCCTGGTTTGTACTGAAGCACGCAGGCTTTGGAGTTCGGTCCAGCATGAAGAGCCGACAGTCAAACGTCTCCAGACAACCATCAAGTCTGTTGATTAAACCCGTCGTCGTCTTATGTACACAAACCATGACAGATGTTTGGAAGTGCAGACTCACAGAGGTCCTGCTTTTACGTATTTAAGTAGCAGCGTGTTCACAGACTAACGAGCCCCGAGCCAGCCCCGCCCTGACGACGGCTGCAGTACCACCTCATACCTGCGGGGGCGCCGGTGAGTCGCTGCAGCTGAGACTCTCAACCAGAAGTGGCTCGGACAATAAAGTGCAACCCGAGCCAGGTGGAGCGCGCTACATAAACCCTGTTGCGTTCCATTAAGTATCAACGATCTGGGCTGCGTGTTGGAACACTAGCCGACCGTTAAATCGACAGTTTCACGCCTGCTCCAGTTAGCATCGCTTCTGTCTGACAACGGAGGCGGACGGCTCCACGTCCTGCTGACAAACCGCCCTGAAGCGTGAAATAGGGTTCGGAGTGTTAATATGAAGCGGTAACTTCTACACCTTTAAGTTAACAGTATTCACTGTGTTCAGACCGGCTCTACAAACAGTTGGACGACTGCATGTAGACACACGTGTTATCGGACATGTGGTTCCTCCGCCCTGAACAACCACACCAACACCTTGTTCCCATGATTTAGATTCAGCAGGAGCATTCAGGGTTTCTGATTTGTATGTGCATCGGTGTGTGTGTGTGTGTGTGTGTGTGTAAAGGTCTTTGTCTAAAAATAAACACCACCTCAGGTTGTGCCAAATCCCTTTCACACACCACCTCCGAGGCTTTCGTCCGTCAGCACACTTATTGGAACAGATTACGTTTTCTTTACATCTGCCAGCAGCGTGTTTGGACCACTGAGACCTGCAAACATCTGACCCGGGGATGTCGAAGATGTACAGATTAGACGGAGGCTAAACGATGAGCTCCACACTTATTTCATTAGAACTGGGCCTCGTGCGTGTGATGGATTATCCTGATCCGGTTATTATAGACAAACAGCGATCATAGAAACAAACCTTCAGACTCGGTGTACAAGGTTCCTGCGTGTTCTTATTATTATTATGAACAAAACAAGCAGACTCGGTTCTGCCGAGACCTCAAGAGTCTCTGTAATTTATTTGTCCCTGGAAAGTTTGTTTGTATTTGTAGCCACGCTGCACTAATTTCCCGTCTGGTGTTCCCAGAACAAACACGTCTCACAGCACAATTAGTCCGTCTCGTAATCAGTACAAGACATTTAATCTCAGACTCTGATGAATGCCAAGTATTAAAGTAATGCAAATTATTAATTATCTTGGCCTGAGCCTGTCAGAGCTCCTTCCTGGGTGTCATTAGTCCTCTGTGGTGGTTTGAAACCGTCTCTCCTTCATCCTCCTCCTCCTCCTCACCACCACATGTCTCCATTACATTTCCTCTCCAGCTTCCCTCCATCCGTCTTTCTCTCCTCACATCGCCTGGATTCTGGCTGCTGAGTGTTTTAAGAGGTTAAAAGGGCAAAAACTGCAAACTGCTCAGACGTAACTTATCTCCTTCCAGGTCGGTCCGGGCTCCATCGATCACGGCCGCCTCTCTCTCTAAATCCCCCTGATGTCAGGAGCATCCGAGTGTCTGAGAGGGAAAGAATGAAAGTGCGAGCGTGTGAGTTCACACATCCTCCGCCAGTCCACATCCTCCTCCAACGGCCTCAGGACGGCTTCAGCTGCCACATCAGCAAAGACGGAGCTTTACCGTCCTGTTTTAAACTCCCTGCTCTGCACACCAAAGCCCCCCCTTCTCTAAATATGAGGGTTTTATCATCAATACTTCCCTCTGCTCTAACGATCTGCAGGATTCACTGAGTTTATTCTGTTTAGACACTCGCAGCTTCACGGGGGTAAATTACCAATTTACTGCTCATTACAGAGCAAACTGGACTGAATGTGTTGCAGCTTTTAATAACAGCAGATCTGCTGTCAGCGTGCAGATAAATAACCAGGACGCAGCTTCATCCTGCTCGGTTTCTATCTGACAGCTGACTTCATTATTCATAGAAACAGACCCGCCGTCCTCGGGATCCCCGGCTGAACCTGGTCCAACGCTTCAAAGGGTGAAGATCGAACAACAGGCGTCAAATGATTGGAAACACTTGTTAATTTATTCACACGGCTCAAACAGAGTCGTGTGTTAATAAAGCAGGAGGAAGAGGTGCGGTCAAGCAGGGACGAACTACAAGACCTAAAAGCATTGATCCTGACGACGACGGGGTTTATAATTGGACCGGGATTATTGCCAAGCACAGTTTAAAGATTCTCTCTATGGAAGATCGTTAGGGGAGGAAAGGAAAGCAGACGCAGGGTGTGAAGGAAAAGATGTGTTTAATACTATTACAGCTGTATGGTTATTAATGGGGCTGTTGTAAATGAACACTGGCTTTATTTCCTCGTGAGCACTCAAATAAAGATCTAGTTGTAATAAACGAGGTATTTAAAAACAACATGCTGCTGCTATTAGAGACGGAGCTGAAGCACTCTATCCCTCCGTTTCCTCCGACTCCATTTACGAAGCCAAGTCGCAGAAACATCTGACGTCGGTGGAGTGATGAGTCTGAGGAAAGCTGGGGAGTGAGGTCAGACTCACAACGAGCAGGCTCTTAGTGGTGAGGTGGTGAAGTGGTGAGGTGGTTGACACCGACTCAGTGATTCATTTACATCCTGGAATAATAAAATGTGTCGTAGGTGCACACAAGAGCAAAAAGTATGAAGGGAAATATGATGCAACCGTCTCCGAAGGATGAAGACAAACTTCACAAAAGGACTTGATGAGCTGGACGTGCTCCCGGCCGTCGGGGGGGCGATCAGCTCTCTGATACTATCAGTTTTGCCTAGTTTGTGCGTTGTGCTCGGAGGCCACCGTAAAACACCGAATCAATGGAGGAATTAATCATCTTGTATATTTATAGACTCCCCCCGCGTCGCTCGTGAAGCAGGCGAAGACAACTGGTGCTGCTTTGAATGCAGCATCCATCCAACACGTCCCTTTGATCCTGGTGGTGTTGCTAAGCCACCAGCCGTCACTCTGCATCCACCTGCAGGCTCTGACTTCATACCCCCCCCGGAGAGGAAACAGACCCGTTATCGCCTGGAAATGCAGCAACTCTGGAAAAGTCTGCAGCTCATGACAGACAAGTGTTCGTTCCCCCCAGCTAAACCACCTCCACAGAATAAAGGAGAACTAACTGAGTTAATAATGTTTTGCTTCTTGCATTTTGGAACTGATTTAAAGCTGAGAGGCTTCATGGCCCAACGTCCTTGAAGCAGGATGCTGCAGGCTGCCGTTAAACTACATTTTCAAAATAAAACACACAAGAAACTAATTTTCAAAACTTTTTTGATAGTAAAAAATGTAAAATAACACTTGGAGTTGAAGCATCTGTCCATCAAACAACCTCCTCCTCATCCTCACAGTGTGTTTGTGTAGTTGGACGCAGGTTAGAACCCTGCGGTCTGCTGAGCGTCACCTTGTGCTGCATTCGCTGGCCCTCGGACATCAGAGTTTCACTCCGCAGCCACATCTTTTTATATCTTTGAACTAGATCGTCCAAACGCTGCCGAGGCGGCGAGTTATTTTTACTTCAACCTGCAGCTGTTTAAGGTAATGACATCTTACAAATACATTTCACACACAGTTTTCCTTCCCATTCTTCATGTTGAATAACTGTGTGTCTTCTATCTGTTGTTCCTCTGTGGGTTTCTGTCTGTTTGAGCTCTTAATTTAATCCTCTGAAAAGTCTAAAGCAAAATCACATTAAGTGTTTTACCAAAGGCCAGATAGTATTTGCTTCTCCCAAGTCATCAGTAGAGATAAGGCAAATTAAATTCTACAACCTTCTTATTTCAGAACGTCTCGATTTAATAACCTGAGCAGGCCTGATTGGATTTACTCTTCATCGCTCATGTTTGAGGAGCCTTAATGAAAAGCTGCATCAGTCAGACGGTGTAACGGCCTGCTGACATCAGCACAGTGACACTGCAAACATGGAAGAGCAGCTAGTTTGGTTGGTTTCCACCTCTTCATGAAACAGTTGAGGGCACAGTCACGCCCTGAAT
>CAAKHC010010869.1:3071-19769 GCA_901007825.1 Macroramphosus scolopax
GGAGAGAGAGCTGTGGCAGGATGTTCAGAACTATACTTACATGCTTCCTGTGGATGTAAACATACAGTGCGTGTGTGTGTGTGTGTGTGTGTGTGTGTGTGTGCTGTCTCTTTGATTCGGAGTCATCAAGGGATCCCACTGAATATGTGATGTATGCATGCACGGAACATTTTTGCGAATACTTTATTAAAACTTGCAAATTGTGGAGCTGACAAGCAGCTCCCACAAGTGTTTGCATGAGATGGATAATTGAGTTTTGGCAATTTAATAAGATACACTGGCGGAGCCTCCGACAAAAGCTACGACCACTGTGAAAAAGAAATAGGTTCAAGTTTCAGGACGGGACATTTACCATACAATGCTATTCCTTAATACTAACACTGGATGTTTCCCTCATTGGTTTCCCACTATGCTGTGCACAATAAACATTTGTCTCATGTATACTAAAGCATCTCTTCTTTGTATTCCAGCGAGTGCCGGATGGATATAGACGGGCTGAAGTCTTCCCGAACCACCTGCCGCACATCCACCAGGAGCCCACCCTCCTGATCTTCGTGGGCCTGTTGCTCTTTCTGATTGGACGGTACTTCCAGGACAGTACGAATAGCCACCAGGACAACCCTCAGGTTTAGCCTTTGGGAAACCCGGCAGATGTAGCGTCTTTGATAAATTAAGAAAGGTGACTCTGGAGTCTTTGGAGATCATTTATCAACACTTGTAAAGAAAATATTTTCCCTTCATGGACTCTGACTCTTGGTGATGCAGCCAGAGAGGATTTTGCACTCCTTTCCAGAGCATGGGGTGCTCCTGTCATCTCAATATGCCCCCTGGAAGATGATGACTTTCCTAATTCTAATTCTAATTCTAATGTGCCTTCCGTGTTGCCTATACAATTTGCCATCTTCATTGTTTACTTTTCTAGCTTCTTTTTTTGTACAGCGGTTAAGAGTTGCCTGGGTTGATCAACTCTGACCCAGAGTTGTTAAATTGTGGGTCCAGTCTGCAACATTTGCCCCGCCCCCCTCCCCCCCCTGATCTCGCACTCCGTTAGGATCCAGCATGCAACAGTCATGACCCGTTTTGGAACCAAGGTTATCACCTCTGTCCACCGTTTCTACCACACATTGTTCCCAAACAAATGTAATTCTTTTTAATATCATGAAATATGCATGTGCTTATACGAGAGTTGATTGTACATCTGCAGCCACGGTAATGTATGAAATGTCCTGATGATCTGAGATAAGAAGCCACAGGTTTTGACGTGAGGTGGTAAAATACAGCGCCTGTATTATGCAGACAGAAGCCCCACTCGGTCAGGGGTTAATATTTCAGGGAGATGTTTCCCATTTAGTAAATCTTCATTTCTTTGTAGGATATTTTAGCCTTAAACAAGAGAAAATGATGTCACTTAGCTGAGCTGATTAAACAACCCTGATGTACAGATTAAGAAAACTGGTTGCTGGAGGTAAATGTGTGCACAGGCTTTTATTCTGGAGGACGTCCAATGATCCCTTCACTGACCAGTCTCACAGCTCCGTCGTTTCCGTTTCGCCCACAGACAGACAGACATAATATCGTCATGCAAAGTGGACAGGCAAAAAAAAAAAAAGCCACATGGATTTTGATCTGACTATTTTCATTCATGAATCCGTTCCAGGACCACATATGAAAGTGACTCAATTCAGATATGAAAAAAATCAGATACAGACGAGATTAACGCAAAAAAAAAAAAAAAAATCTGATTTGAGTCACTTCAGCCTGGTATGATTATTATTATTAAGGTACTTCAATAAATGCACATTTAGTACATTTAGTTTCCAGTTTTCCAAATGTGTACCTGAACAGTTGCTATCCATATATTCCATGACAACTTTAGTGATACATAGAAAACAGACGGTTTGATCTGTTCCTGTGTGAACTGAATCGGCTCAGCCTGATCAGACATCTGTACCGACAGGTTTGTATTTGTCACCACTAGATATGGTCTAGATGATGGAGAGAGTGTTCAATTTTATAAGGATTTCAAATAACTTTTATACAATTGGTGTGCATGAATTATTAAAAGTTAATGGTAAACAAAGAAAAGCAAAATTCAAGTTTCATTCACTTCTTTGGTTCGGTTTTATTCAGCATTAAGTCACATTAATAATAAAAAAGCAGGTGTAACAGTTAGATTTCTTCAATTGCCTGTAAGATGATACAGTTTGAGTACTGGGGACAAAGTTGCCCAACTAGTGAAGTGAAAGTCAAAGAGAGCTGAAATGTCCCATTTCCCACAGTCTTGTTTCATCATCAGCCTTTTGCCGTCTGTCCACCACCGTTCTGTGTTTCCGCCTCTGGAACTACTATGTAGTTGGCCGGCGTTCGCTTGCTACAAGATCATGTTGTCTGTTTATCGGAGCGGTGCCTAACACACACACTCGGTCAAACCTCCTCGCGCCTGCCAGGTCGTTAAACACACCCAGTGACAGAAGTCTGGACTGCAAACAAATGTTGAATGATGCAAAGTGAAAGAGTGTTTCATCACCGACTGGTTAGCCAGCAGTGACACAGTCAACACTGGCGATGTTGGCCTCGGATTAAGGACATTTATTTTTATCTCGCTTCTATTTGGGCTCTTTGTAAGGCTCATTGGCAAATCAAGTTTGTTGCTGCTGTGTCTTTACAAACTTGCAATATCTTGAAAGGATGACGGAAGCAGCAGTGAAAATCATTCAAGGTACCAAATCATTGCAGGCTGCTGTGTAATGGTACTTGGTTAAATATAAACACTCTGTAGATGCCAAGCTGGACGTTAAGAATCTACGTTATATATTGTTGCCCCTCCCCCGACCGCTGACAAACCAAGGTGGCGACCGTTGAGCTTCACACTCAACACTTCGACCATTCTGAGTCCACCGTCCCAGTACTCTCTAGTGCCTCAGGTTGACGCGATTGCCACTGTGAACACGTGCATTCAAACTTGTAGGAAAAATTGAGCCGCAGCGTCGGGTTTCTGTCGCACTGATGCATCAATAATCTTGACCAAAGAGATTTGTTCTTTTTTGTAGGATTGTAGAGTTTACCAAAGGTTCTGGATTGTTGTACCACAGCTGATTCACCCGTCAGCTTGAGCCCGCTCTCTTGATGTTTGCACAGTTGTGTCAACACGAGTGCATCACAGATTACATGTGATCCAGGCTTTCATCATCCCTGATCTCTCATTTCAACAACTCTCTCATCTGGGTAATCTCATGTTGTACTGGTGTTAAATTAGCTGCCCTGTCAGGAAAACATTTCTTCTTCTATAATGTCAGACGATGGATTGGTGTCTGCTCAGTTACTGAAGGTCGCCGACATTTGTCATTGCACATGATTTAAACGGTAAAGTCGTGGATGCTACGACTGATTTCACAGTCTACAGGAATAAAAAAACAGCTTTAGGAGACATCACATTGCTCCGAAACCTCAGCAGTTCCACAAAAATCATGCAACAAGCAGATAACAGAAGCAACAGGCAATGCCAGTTAATTAATTGAAATCCAACTGTAGTGAAATCTGCTTCACCCACATTCAACTTAAATGATATTACATTATGTTCCACCTCCCTGCTGGATTAACGTATAAATAACAGTGACACAATATCCCTTTGTAAATGCACCACCTCTCAGGCTCGTCCTCCTCTGCACCAACTAGCTTCCCCCTCCTCCGTCACACTGAAGAAGCGACTGCATGTGATTTCTGATATTGTGCCATGTTAAAACCTAAGACCTCATTTTGAAGTACTGTATTCCAGCTGGAATGTGAGATCACAGCATGACAAGGAGGAAACCGAAAGATGATTTACCGTCTTCTGAAACCGATATGGAAACCTGTGAAAGTGTTGATTCACAGCCTTCATTTGTGGGTGTCGCAGTACAGAAACATACAGGGTGAATTCATCAACACTGCTGGAGCCGCTTTGGAAAATCCTCCCGTGGATTTGTATTCTTCTACAGTTAACACATTAACACTCACATTCCTTTCATCCGAGCAGCGCAGGACAACTACACGCTGTGGTATGTTGTGTATTCCTGCCAATGATTCTGTACAGAAATGAATTTGTTGGAGACTCTTGGTGCAGACTCAAATCTCATCTGAACGTCTCCAGATGACCCAGTACAACTGGTAGCAACGTCGTTTTCTAGTTTTTTTTTTCTGTTTATATTGTTATTGCACACTGAATATTATTGCAATTGTACTGTTTTAATTTGTTTTTTCAATTCTTTACAATTTCTTTAAATAAAGCTTTTTCATCTTTCTACAGGAAGCGGGTGATTTATACACGCACGCACACACGCACGCATGCACGCATTACAGTTGTAAATATATATTTTTTTTTTTTTTCTAAATGCAATCAATTTGTATATACATTGCCATCTTGGTGTTACAATAAACTTGGAGGTGTAGTCAAAGACTGCAGACCTCCACTAAGGCCAGCAGCCTCTTTTATATGCAAATCTGGCGGAGGGAGAAATACATCACTCCTATCGTTCCACGGTAGCCTGCTTTACATGAAAGACAACATAACACAAACACTATGTGCACAACCCACTGAATGTCCTCAATTTTAGTATTCAGTCTGATTAAGTATTGATGAAAACTCTTAAAAGAAAAGTAACACAAAAACCTCATTTGTTGAGAGGCTGCAGCCTGTCAGGTCAGTTCATTCACTTCGGGTCCCTGGATTTTCGTCTAATGAGTTTAGGTTCTTTCTTTCCCTTTCCTTTTTGTGTGTAACTCTCAGAGACTGTGTGTTGTTTGTTTCCTGTATGCACACATGCACAGGGGTGTGTGTGTGTGTGTGTGCGTATGTGCGTGTGTGTGCCCATCTGCCTGACGTGGAGAGAACGGTACCTTCCACAAGGCAAAAACAAACGCTCAGATAATTATATGTCTTGAGGACACACATCCACACAGCTCATTAACGCACACACTCCTGCTCACGCGCATAGATGGCTCCTTGTGTGCACGGACACACACATTCATGCATGAGTCAGAGCGGCGGGTCAGCAGGGTGAATTCCTCCTGCAGAGAAAGAGAGAAGTTACAGTTTTAACCCTTTGTGGTTTCAAGACGAGGGAGTGGCAAAACTCTACATGTACTTTCACACAGACAGGTGTGCTTCAGCAAAGTCAAGTCAATTGCACAACTTCTATCTGCTAACATCATTCCGTACAAGTTTATGGAGGATGCACTTCTAAAAAGAGAGACCTACCTTCAAGAGAGACTTACTATTTTGTAATGTTTGCTTCCACGTCATCGCCCGCCTGTCTGTTCATGTAGCTCATCAAGTTATTAGGTGCTTTTGCGTCGATAACAACCATCACTGTTCCATCGTTACGTGATGGAACCAGTGGTTGCTTAGCTTGTGTCTTCTCCTTGGTGTCGCCTGCTGAACGAGCTATCAGACAATAAAAAGAAGACTGCATTTCAAAACAAGCTTGTGCGTCATATTTTACACTCTGTATCAATAGGCAGCAGCATATAACCAGAAAATTATGTTTTTAACCCCGAGTGTAGGAAATAAGATAATGCTAACTATCTTAGCATGAGCCAGAGGGTAAAACTCTCAGCTTACCAATCAACACTCACCTGTGATGACAAGTTCATGGTAGTCACTGAAAGAATGAGTTTACTCTGTAAGGGTGGCATGTCTGGTCCGCTGCTCCCTCGTTCTGCTGCATCATGGAATGTAACAAGCATGTATTGTTCAATTATCACCACCATTGAAGGGTTAAGAGCTCTGGAGAGAGAGAGAGACATGGTAACCCCCATAAGTAGAGGTGCAGCCCTCACAGCAGTGATTCACCGTCGCCTCTTGTGGTAAAAAGTGGCATTAGAAGACGTTAGTTCCCCCACAAATCGTAACTTTAATAACAGAATTATTTTGTCTTCACATGCTGCATCCTCCTAAACAAACGTGTGTTTAATGAAAATACCAAACAGCAAACCTGATGCCTTGTTAAAACAGGTCAGGTTAACACATCCATTCAGTGTCAGACAGTCAATACGAAAGAAAGCAAAACGGTGTGATAGGCACACACACAAACACACACACACACACACCAGTGAAACAGATCAGTCTGCTACGTGTTTGCTGTGTTGAGGCCGAGGGGAGGTGTGTTCAGGATACTGTGGTCAGAGACCTCCAGTCTATCCGCTTCCTTTATTGAGTGCTGTCTGCTCATGTGTGATGGGTGTTCCACTGCCGGTGATTTGAGTCGGATCCTCTACTTTTAAATAAGTGTAAACACTTTAATGTAAAAGTGCTGTGATACAGCGGGGCTACACTGATACCAGCACGTATCAAAGAAAAAGAACACATGGACGTCGTTAAGATAATTGTAAACAGCATTTAATGTTATATCGAAAGGGAAGCTTGTTCAAGCTACTTTCGCTCAGACTGTATTAGGCCTGATGTTTCTCATTTAAGTGATCGCATGTTTTGTATGTCGCTGTAATTTTCAGTGTTGCCGTGTTCAGCGGTATCATCACTGTTATTTCAGGTTGTGACAGGATGTCGGGATGCGATACACAATTAGGAAATAAGGATATGGTTTGTTCAAGTGGTTCTCTGGTGCTGCCAAGAAACACTGATACATCAGCTCAGGAAATGACAACATGCCCAGTAGAAGGACAAAGAGGCTGTGTCCTCAGCCGCACACAATGCATGTGAAGGCAATTAAATCTACACTGAGTTTATGGGAAAAGGAACTATTTATTTCAAGTTTGAAAAGTTAAGAAAAATCCAAATGGGATGCAATAAAATAATAAAAAGTGAACACATGCTGACGTCATTTAATATACAGTTACCAAGTTGGTGTCCAGCCAGGTATTGTTGGCAGTCTGGAAAATATAATTCAATTTAATTAAATTGAATTATATTTATCTAAAATCACAAGTAAAATGTCTAGATGGGCTTTACAATCTGCACAGTACGACGTCCTTCGTCCTTAGATCCTCGATTCTAGTGAGGAAAAAACCACCCTGAACAAACTGTTAAAATGGGAGAAAGGTGGAAGAACCACAGAGGAGGAATCCCCGACAATTTAGGGGAAATAAGATCTCTTATTTACCTCTTGTCCTCATGTTACTAAGGTTTTATTGTGTGGTCTATGATATATTTCCTAATGAGCTGTTGTGTGTTGCGGTTTACTGGATGTGGGTGATTCCTCTCGCTGGGAAAGTGATCGTCTCTATTCGGTCGCTGTTGCCACATGGAAGATAAAGGTTTGTCAGGACTCAACACTCATCGTCGGATGTGTGTTATATATGTTAAATATGAACCATATTTTGTTTTGAAATAGGTATTATTCATTAAGTCAACTTGTGAGGCTGATAACTGATCTGCCAGCCGGTCAATCAGACATTATTGTAAGTTAATTATAGGCCTATCATATGATTTTAAACTGAGTGGGTTAAGCAAGTGAGTTCTTACAGCTGTGCATTCAGGTGAGCACAATGAAACCACAGGACATCCCCAGGATGACCTCGGTATGGACCAGCTCCTGAGATGGGCCATCGCATTGGCTTCCTCGTAAAGATTTTAGCCTACTTAGGAACACATTAAGGACAAACAGGAAAAGCAAAAGGAGTCTGAAATTACAGTGGAGAATAGACATCTGCTTTATATTAAACTGCAGCTGCTGACCAGCTCCCACCACAGAAACACAAGTCATTACAAATATCCGTTAACTGTGATTTGATATGTGAAGGAAGGACCAGCTCGCAGGTTAATTCCAGATGTGGTCACTAACATAGAATATGTGAGTAACTTTTCTGTGGAACAAATATGAATGTGATAAAAGGATGGAAAAACACCAATATGGTTTAGTCAAAGTAAATAAAGTGAAGTGTGTGATGTGTCTTTCTCTCTCTCTCTATAGGAGCCTATCAAAGCGTCTCTGTATACGAGCAGCGCTGCAGTATCAGACAGGGTGTTGCAGCTCTTTGGCTCAGTGTTTCATCAGCCTCACCAGAGAAGTTATCCACTCATCACCTGATCATCGATGGTCCAGGGTCGCCTAACAAACGGGGGTCAAACCACACGTGAACCAAGGCAAAAGCAAACAGCACCAACACAAACCAAACCACACCAAAGAGAAGCAGGACAATAAAGGAGACCATCTAACTGAAAGTAGTCAAAACTGACGGTCATAAGTCATGTTGCTCTGGGAGGCTAATTACAGCTGTCCTGAGTAAATGATGTCAGAACTTGGCCTAACATGTGAAGAGGAAAATAAACAGCAAAAACACCTTCTGCCACAAACAGGATTCACTTTGAAACGCCCGACTCAAACACACCCAACCCAGAATCCACTGTGAGAGAGCAGTGAAACATCTCCGGGGCTGGTTACACTGAACCCACTCGAGCTTCACCAAACAGCCAGCAAACACAACAAACAACATTGTAGTTAAATATTCATGCAAAAGCCCCGAGACACATGAAGCGAAGTAACAATCCACCGACATGCAAACTGACTTTCACACAAGGCAAATAAAACCTAAAATTAGTAGCATTCAAACGCATCATTTAAATTAATCAACCTCCTTTCTAACACGCACACAAGTCTGCTTATTTAAACCCACCGGCTGTGCAATCAGTCACACCTGATGTTCATTAGTTCGTTCCTTGTTGGTCCGATGGTGAACAGGTTCCCCTGGTTCCCCCCCTTCACTTCACATGCCAGACTGTTGAGTGACCGGGACCCTGTTGATGGGACGGTTCATCCAGTGAAGAACACAGATGGAAAATTACAACAATTACTCCTTTTCTATTTTTTTGTTTTTGTCCAACTCTAAAGCGTTCTGCCGCCTCCCCCTCTGCCTGCGCTGATCCCTTCCTGCAGGAGCATGTCCGTCAGAGAGGGTTGTTCTGGGGATGTGGTGGCACCTGCGTTAGCCTCCATACAGGCAAGAACTACAGGCTCGTCTCATCATCTCCTCTCCGAGGCTCCACAGCTCCATGTTTTGGTTTATTTTGATCTTTTTGCTTCCTTCAACACTAACATACACAGTCCACACTCATCCATACCTTCCACTTCCTACTGGTGCCATCACGCCATGTTTTTATTCTACTGCTTGATTGCTGCTTGACTTGTCTTCCCTCTTTGTTACAGTGAATTTGAATTACAGGGGGAAAAAAATTAAAAACAAATGTATTCAATTGGATGGTTAAGTGCAGAAAGAACTGCATCAGAATCACCTGATCTCTTTCAGGAAATGTTTCTTGATGACAGAAATACACAGTAGCACCGTGCCTCAGTAACACTTGAAGACCGTATGGTTACAATAACTTCCTTTTTACCGAACTTTCAATGCGACTGTGGCTTCATACTTACTGCAACAAAACAATAAGTTACTGGAAGTTGTTGAGTGATGCACGTACTGAACAGTCATTACTTAACTTCCTGTTTAGACCTCCAATATCCAGGGAATGATGCACACAGGCCTATTTCTGCTTTACTCCTGCCTGTGAGACTGAAGTGTGGGAAATGACGTTACAAAAGAGACGAAGAACAAGTCGCTTCTAGTGTGGTTTTTTTAACATGATGCGATGCTTCAGATAAAAAGTTGTCAGCTCTTTTATAGGCTTCATTGGTGCAGATGCCAGATGTTCATCTTCTCTTACTTCTCTTGAATTTCATCTCTGAATGAATGTGACATACGTGTTAATGTCATGCGAGTCTAAAAGGGGCAAATTTACGGACTTACACTTCACACCTCACTCAAATAAAGAACGGTTCCTCATGAATGCTTGAATTGATTTACTTACCAAATATTCATAAAACCCAACTTGCATAGTCAATAAACAACATGTATATATTTTTCATTCAACCATGCTGTGTGTATTGAAAAGCCAAAATGAACAGTTTTGACTTTTCTCCGGGAAGTTTATTGTCCAGTCTGTGCTGCTTCTGGTTTAATGACAGGTTCATGCAACGTATAATCACTGTCAGTAGGCAGAGAGAACGCACCATCCAGTGACTCACAACAAGACTCAGTATCATTCGCAGGACACTCCCTTGAAACAAAGCAAGCTGCCTTAAAAGAAAACTTTGCATTATCTTTATTTGGGTGATATTTTTGCGGCATTTTAAAAGAAAAGTTAGTTTGACTGAAGGAATATCAAAAGTCCCAGGGACATGTGTGACCTCATCTGGGGTAGTCAGTGGGTTGAGTGACCGTCTAGTTAGGTTACCGGTTGGATCCCTAGCTCCCCCATCGACCGTGTTGAAGTGTCCTTGAGGAGGAAACTGAACCTCTATTTCCTCCTGACAAGCTGGTTGGCACCTTGCAGAGCAGCTTCAGTGTGTGAACATGAGTGTCAATGGGTGAATAAGAGATTACATTCTATACACCTTCTCCGTTTACGTCTTTGGTTAAAGTTTTGTTGGATTTAGATTTTATATTCTACAAATGTGATATGGGAAGAAGTCAGTATTTATAGAAAGCTCATAAATACATGTTGGGGAATAGGTTACATGCAGGCTCATGGCCTCAGTATTTATGAAATTATATAATGCCCTTCTCTTTTTCCAGATAGTGGTTAAAGCATCGCTTTCAGTCCTTGTTTAATGGTGAGAAATACACCCCATGTTGCAGGTTCACTCTACGTACTTACTGAATATAGGCTCAATTATACCCATCAAAGTAGACTAAGCACATCTTAAAGGATGCTATAAACCACTCTGATCAGTGGAGGCTTCCTGGTTGAATTGCTGCTGGGTTTAGACATATTTCAATGCTTTTAATGACGAGTCAAAAGAAGCCACTGAATTCAAGATGAAGCAACTTTCATTTTACCACATATTTTTAGCAATTTGTCTTCATAATGAAGAAATATATAAAAAAAATGTAAAGTGTAAAATTCCCTTCAGAGGACCGCTTTAAAATTGGAGAAGAGAATAAATCAATAGCCTCCAGCTACATTTAAAACTCTGGTTTACTGCAACACGTGTTAAATTAATTCATCACAAGACTTCCTACTCTTCTGTCATGTGCCTCATGTGCACATTTTGTAATATTTCATCAGCTGAACACGCTGACAAACACACATGTAATTCCAGTGAAGCAACTTTTAAACCCCATTTAGGTTCAAAGTCAGGTGCTCTTGCTCAACCTCCACCGCAGGTTTCAGAATCAAAAGGGTTCACACCTTCAAAAACAAAGGTATCAAAGCTGCTCCATCACCTCGGGCAACGAGGCAGCCTCGTGCTCACAAGATGGAGTCTGCTCACTGAACTCCGGGGGAAATGATGCGATAAACCTGACTAAAGTGTAAACTTGAAAGACTTGTGCAACCTTCTTGATAATACTTTAATTTAAGGCTTTTATTTATTTTAGATACACAGTGTTGCTTTGAGGGTGTTTGTTGCATCGCATTGCATTTCACAGCGCTGTTGTCCTGTTTTGGTGTTTTCTGCGTCTCCCTAGTTTCCTCTGAGTTGCATTGCATTGCCACATATTGTTCTGCACGGTGACAGAAGTGCATTCAACTGAATAGTAACTTTGCTCAGTTTAAAATAAGCAAAAAATATTCACAATTTTACTGCCACCGTCAATTTGTTTAAGTAATATGTCAAAGTTCTGCATGCTCAAAGATCAAATTTCACTGAAATTGTGCACACACACATGCACAATTTACACACTTAAACAGGCATTTGATGAGCAGTATTGAGTCGATGTCATTATCGATTCCTCATGAGTTGAATTTATGTCCTGGCCGGTGGCGGTTCACACAGCCCACTTAAACACAGCGAGAAATTCCGCGTCCACGGGTGGTCCAGATCTGGGAGCCAGATGTGTCCCTCTGCTGTATCTCATCCACATCTGTCGACTTATAAATATCTATACGTAAAGTTAAAATGATATGACTACTGCTAAATGACTATTATAGTGAGGGGAACAATAATTATGTAAATTTCCCAGTCGTGGGACGATTGAAGGTTTTCTAATCTAAAAAGCTGGAGGTGAGTGATTTGTGTTACGTGATATAAGAGATATAAATAGGGGATGGGGGATGAGGATGGCTGAAAGATGGAGTTCAATGGTAAGAATTAAACAAAGACAGACAAGGGTGACAGCAGGATACATCTGGCTACCAGATCTTGACCTCCTGTGGCCTTTGTGACCCGTCAGAAAATATTTGCTTTGTGATTTGTGATTCCCTGGGGCCGCTTCCAACCAAACATTCTGCCTTTAATGTTAATCACTTGTTGGAATTTTGTTTATAAGATTGCATTCTTACTTCACCAACAGGAAAGGCATAGAACCAGGTCCATCGAAGTTAAAACCACTTAATGCTTACAGTGCACTCTTAGATACCTTGATTTCCCAGAAATGGAAACTATGACCAGATACGAATGAGGAAGTGGTGTTTATCTGAACGTGTTGTTGCAATAATAGCAAGTAGGATTCTGCCTAACTCTTTGTCAACCACCACTACACAATAATATCTCAGTAATGATATGATTACTAAATATCTGTCCAGCTATTTCAGTAGGCAACTGCAGTTTGTTATGGTGTCATCTACATCGTCCGTATTTGGGTTATGACCTCTACACCCAGTGCTTTTCTCAGCCTCCTTGCAGCTCTACTGCAGAAGTGGAGAGTAAAGTGCCTTGCTGCACATTGTAAAGAGAAAAAAAAAGGGTGTAACAGCTCTCCAACAATAATTTGAATTCCCCCTCTGTCCAGGGGGTACTCCATTTGTCACACCATATGTTTTGAAATAAGCTGCAGCTGTGAAGATGAATAGATGAATCATCGTGTAATTATCTACCGACTATTGTTTGGTGTCTTCATTGGCGAACAGTGTTATTTGGTTTACATGAATATGAATGTGTAATGTTCCGCTGAAGTCACAGATTTGTCTGATTTAAAAAACTATTTGTCATTCAAAGAGGTCTTGCATAGAAACGAGCCTTTACCGATAGGTTTCTGGAAAACCACTGAACAATGGTTGCATGAAAGGTACTTTCCATATGCATCAGTCCCCATTTACCGGTAATCACACCAAACTGTTGGGCCACGCCTTGTTTTCTTCTTGGCTGAGGTTAATCAGATGATCTCTACTTGGAGGGTGAGGTGACACAACAGATCGCACGTTCCTTCCCTGAGTTCTCAGAAGTTCTGAAAGGAGTCCAATTCTTCTGGTATTTCAATGAAAACAAGAAGTGACAAAACACACAAAAATTACACCAGAGTGAATTAATAACTGGAAATATTAATAGATGAGTCAACAAAGACAACAGAGGTCATAATGCAAAGATATAAAACTCAACATAGCTTAACAGAAAGGGAAACAACACATTCTCACATTTGATAAGCTTGACTCCTCAAATGTTTGTGGTTTTTCTTGCTTTAAATGTTTTATGAAAATTATTCAAAACATTAATAAATATATTTCATATTTAAGATGGCATACAATAATGGAATATTTCTATTTTGATTTTATGGCACTCATTAATAATTCCCCCATTTTCATTTCTATAGTTTAATTAAATTGTCCTTTCTTTTCTGGATACATTTGAGTATGTTGGGTACTTTGCATACACTGTATGCCATCTCTTATCTCTCAGTCTTTATAACCAGTCATTACTCTGATTTTTCATGTTCAGTGCATCGAGGTTGTTGACTGTTCCTCCTGAAAGTACCTGGAAGCTGAGCAACTTCTGACTCGCATTCAACTAACAGGAATAACCTGCATGTTTTTGCACGCAAAACACGACTGTACTCTGTGTTCCCTACGTTTAAGGAGTGATCCATGAAATTCTTCTAATTCATTTTATTGCTCTTTACTTCCAAGAAGTGTCTGCTTATACTCATAAAACTGTTAGGGACAGTTACTTCCTCCACTTGTTTTGTTTTTTTTGTCGTTGGTAATTGTATTAACATGTCGTGGTTATACGCCTTAGAATGGTATTTGTGTTAGAATGGGCAAACTGAACAAGACGATTTTTTTTTCCTTTTCTCTGGTGGAATCTATTTCCTGAGATCTTAAATTAAGTCCTTCTACTTTACAGAAGTCTGGTAAAGCAGGGGGGTATTCATGTTAATCTGTTTTACCAGGTTGATGAGCTCTGAGGGAGGTTCTGAAATGAGCGGTATTGTACTGATGGTTGCTGCAGTGCATGTAAAGAATGGATTTAATTTCAGATTTCTTATCGCAAATAGCTTCAAAGTTATTAACTTGTGACCAACAAGCTTTCGTCCTGGTTAAAAGCTGATTAGCCCTAAAAAAGGTATTATGACCTGTCATTCATCAACAACCATTAAGTCACTCCTTAGTCATGCTAGTTGATGACCCAAGCTGCTCTAATAGAGATCAATCCAAAGCTCAATATGAACTTAAATGATCTAAAAGTCTAGACTGTGCTTCCCTTCTTTAGTTAATCATTCAATGTTCCCTCCTAAACTGGTTGTTGCTTGGAACTCGGTGGAGACCAATGGGAAGCGGTTGCTGGGTGATTCAGAAACGTTCCCTCCCATCAAGTTCCTGCTTGTATTTAACCAGTATGACTAATCTTACTATCATGTGAGCGGCCTCTGATTGGGTGATGAGTCACCGTACCTATTTCTGTGTTCTTGTGTGATTGGCTGGGCTATTCTTGTTCAGATATATAAAGTCAGAGAGCTGGATGAAGAGGTGACAGAGATCTGTTGTATAGTGTGTCTTGTAGTATATGCTGTAGTTGTTCTTCGGCACACCTCATGCCTAAGAACAACATCAGATGTACTTTATAATCACCAGGCACAAGTTACTTTATTGACAAGTTCCTACATTAAGGTGTAGTGAGATACGGAGCGACTAAAGTTAATGTCGACATCAAAGTTGGCTTCTGATCGTTTGTGGGTGTGCATATACTACTCCAGGAAGTATGTAAGTCACAAGACCACATCAGGGCGTGATTTTGAAACGTATTGTATACAAGGTAGCAAGCACTGAACAAATATAGAGTAGTAGTATTACATTCTCAGTGATACAAGAAAAGAATTTCCAAACTTCCCGTTGATATCATATGTGAATATGTCAGTGTGAGTATGACTGTGCAGTTTGGCCTTTCTGTCCAGCTTGAACAAAAACAACATGTGTAGCCTTGACCTCAACCTCGCCACAGCTTATCGGTGTGTGTGCCTGCCTGTGTGTGTGTGCCTCCTCTCCACAGCAACAAGCTTCTCCATTTTAACCAGCTCACTTGAGCTTGACATGAATTGCGAAATCATTTTTTCACACATCCCCTATTATAATCTTGAGTTTCCCCTCATGTTTCTTTACATACGCAACTGATAGTATTATAGTATTTTCTAAGTTTTACTACAACTTTGTTGAATCTGCACCTGGTGTGTTATGTCACGTGCTTCGATAAACTATGGGTATTTAAGAATGCGACTCTGTTGCAGCAGCAGTCTGAGGAAGAGGGTGATGCTCAGAACGCCATTTTTTAATAAAAGTCCTTTCAACAGGAGCTAAATGGTGTGCAGATCGTTCTCTTTTTCAATGTAATGTTGACAGTTTTTGCAAAGGTCAGTGTTTCCACATCTGCCTCATGCCCTGTCTTACTAATGTGAACATGAATATCATCATCATCATCATCATCACTGCAAATATTCTGCCTCAGACTCATCAAACACAAACACACTGTTGCTAAACGTGAGTCTATGATACTAATGTGAATCAGATTCTGCTTCCAGGAAAAAAAAGACAGCTACCCTGTGGAGGATGTGAGTGCTTCTCTGATAACAGATGAATTGTCAATCACCTTCCCAGAAAGGAAGTCAGATTTGGTTGGAAAGCCCCCCGCAGTGGTATCTAGACAGGCAGACTGGTTTTAAGATATGTATTGTTTGAGACATCCCAACTCATATTCAACACTAACACAATGTAGCGTATTTTCTTCCTACACAATGCATGTTCGTTTACTAGGAGTTAGCCTCCTGTCAACTCAAAAGTACCGTTAGCTTAATTTACCTTCACCTCCTGTAAACTCAAAGTAACATTAGCTTAATTTACCTACACCTTGACCTTACAGTTAGTTCACTTTTCAAAGCAAATTTTGTAAATATTATGAACATTATTTTTTGAACAGCCTTTTGACCACTTTTAATAATTTTGATAACCAGCCCTGTGTCTGAGATAACAAATGTTAATCAGTTATAGTTTACTAAATGAGAAGGGCTATCAGCACTACGGTGTCCCTCTTTACTCTTCATCAACTAAGATCTCCTCCCGCTTTCCAGCTGATGCTGAAACTTGGGGCAAAATGGGAGGTTAACATTCAAAGGTTCATCGACACCAATAGGGTGTATAGAAGGCATTTTCTGAAAACTCTGATTGGACTCCTTGTGTTAGAAAGTGGAATTGGCAGCTCTTCCAGGCTAAGACATATAGCCAGAGTGGCCTGTTATCTACGACACTGAAGTAATTGTCAAAGTGATGAAAAACATGCTGTACAACACAATGAAAAGTAACAAATTAACTAGTTAAACATGCTATTTGCAATGTGTAAAAAGAAAAGTGAAAAGTGACCTAACTGTAAGGTTGAGGCTAACGTAAGTTAAGCTAACATTATCAAGTTTACAGATATATATATATATATATATATATATATATATATATATATATATATATATATATATATATATATATATATATATATATATATATATATATCT
>CAAKHC010010870.1:0-14916 GCA_901007825.1 Macroramphosus scolopax
TGACGCCATCTGTTAACCCCGTGACATCAACATCAACATGTCACATTTACCTCTGGTGTTTCATGTGCTGTCGTCTTGTCCTGATGTGTGTGGGGAGGAGGAGGCGTGGCAGGGCGCTCAGTGGCGTCGGCCTCGCTGGGAGGGCTCCTCTGGGGCTTCATCTCATCCATAGTGTGGTTAAGAGACACAACCTTCATACAGTCATGGACAAATGGAGCTATTAGCAGGACAATTGGCATGTTTACATGGAAAAGGCTGCAACCATCACTAATCATAATCAATAGCAAAAGACTCACTGCTCTCTTCAGGCATGTGTAAAGGAAGGAATTGTGAGAGTTTCTTGTATATCATCAAAAACTTCCTTTTTTTTAAACCTATCAGTGGGAAAAGCACATCTGTTGCTACTACCATTAATACTGTCTCTGTGTTGTTGAAGTCTCCCTGTGAGCCATCAAAGTGTGACAGTATGTGGAACACCAGGACCCAACTTTCAGCAACTAAGTGGAACTGAGCACTTTGAACCTTTTCATTTGTCAACACTTACCTAGCTGCAACTAATGCAACAGATCATTTGTCTTGTCATTTTCTTATTTGTGTTCATGCCAAGTCAACTATGTGAGAGGGTCATTTCAGAGGAAAATGCGACGCCTGATTTGCCACTCTTCCTTGACTCCAGAGGGAAACAGTTCATTGATGTGACACAGCCACATGTTTGCATAGATCAGTGCTACTCAGCAAATGCAGGTAAATTAAATCAAAACTCCACTTTGTGTCACAACACATAAAGAAAGGGACGTATATCTTACTTGGCCTCGGTGGTTGTTCTTAATAGTCAGGAAATAAAACTCTACATCTTTAGTCCAACCGTTACCAGCTCATCAAGATTAATTAAAAGGCTACTGACACTTCTATGTTCACTCGGGTGTTTTGGATAATTTGACTCTTCTCTGTGGTGTCATGTTATTATCCTAAATTTGTTGCACCTGTTGCGACAGAAGAACTTGATGATTTGTGATTCCTATGATTCATAGAAAAAGATTTGGTGTTTGGTGACTTCATGAATCTTCCAGCACGGCTCCACCAAACCTCAAACCGAAGAGAAGTCTAATAATCTACAGTTAGTGAAAACACATGGATGTGTTAAATCAGACTCCAACCCTCTGGGATGTGAACACCTTCCCATCTTCATCTGGGAAACCTCCCCACACTTCATTTCTAATACTCTGCAGATCA
The DNA here is from genome assembly GCA_901007825.1 of Macroramphosus scolopax. NCBI lineage: Eukaryota > Metazoa > Chordata > Actinopteri > Syngnathiformes > Centriscidae > Macroramphosus > Macroramphosus scolopax. Next base: position 1,234 of record CAAKHC010010870.1, read on the forward strand.
GTCTTCTCTCCTTCATGTTTGTTCTTTAATGACTCTCTCTCACGCTCACGCTGCAGACCAGCATGTCACACCTGCTTCTTCCAGTTCAGTTTAACACCAGCACATACTGGTATGAATCTCCATCTGTCACTGTACCTTTTCAATGTTTTGCACACGATCCAGCAGCTTACTGGTAACGGAGTGCAGCTTCAGTAGATCCATTCCGTAGAAGGAACCCTCCAGCAACTCCAGGATGGTGGACAGCTAAAACGATCAAATAGATCCCGTCAAAAAAAGGTTTACCACTTCAAGACATGTGCCAATGTGTACAATACACCAAACTCCTGGATCTCTGGTCTGGTTCCCATTGAAATGTGAAGCTTTCCTTTTCTTAATTTCATCAAATATCCAGTGATCCAAGGACAGCAGCACTCAGGCCTGATGGCTCCGCTGTGCTTCGGCTGTGTGCACGGAAAACGGACTGAATGACACTTCACCTTGACATCCTCCTTTCCAGCCTCCCTAAGTCTTTTCAGCCTGAACTCTCCCTCACAAGGGTTGACCGCTGACGGAGGAGCGATGCAGGCGCACTTGCACTCCGGTCCAGATGTGATAGTCTCCACAGTGTAGAAGTCTTGCGCAGTCGCGCTGCCCTCTTCTATCCGCCGACACGCGCTCCTGCTCAGGGGTCTGACAACACATTTACACCGACAGTCAGCGCCTTCCGACAGGGCTTTCACTTTGTCATAATCACCCAGCAGCTACGAAGAGAAAAGGACGGATGTTTTCCATCACGCTCATTTGGAATAATAAAATATATGCAGTTTATATTGAAGAAAAGTACATTTTCCTCTTACCTTTGAGAGGATGTTTTCATGGGTATCCATCTCCTCCTGCAGCATGTCATTTTGCTCTGCCTCACTTGGAGGTTGTGACCTCGGGTCTGCAACCCAGGTCCTCGGCGCTGCAGAGCCCCGTGGACAAAACGCACAGTATATCACGATGAAAAAGCATAAATTATACATGTTGCGAGGCTCACAGAGCGCCGATAAGAGAAATGATGTTGCAAGTATGCTTGCAGGCACAGCCTGTCATCAATACATTAAAGCTGCCAAGAAATGCTCATCCTTGTGGCTCCAAAATCCCAGATGCGTTTCCAAAAGTACCATCTGATAACGAGATTAAGCTTTATGGCGCGCTATCATCATTTCATAGCCACGATGTAGAGTGATGGTGTGTCTGGACAGAGAGCGACTCTGTGTGAGAGCAGCCGGCATCTGCTGCGGGAGTTCCGCTGACAGGAGGCGGACCTGGTGGAACTGGCGAGGAGGAGTTGAACTGCTCCAAGCGAGTCCATACACACAATAATATACCATGTTCATATTAAGCTGGAAGCTTTAATAAAATACTGTGGATCCCGTCACTCTTGACTTGCATAATTAGTGATATAGAGTACATGTAGAGGTCTAAAACAAAGCAGCAGCCTGTTGTATGTTGACTTGTTGCTGCTGAGGCATCTTCCTGCAGCGCAGTTTCAGCTGCGGTTTTGCTGCCCTCTAGCGGCAGTAGTTTACACCCCAATGAAAAGCAAAACATGCATTTGAACTTTCATGTTTATTTGTACTTAAAGGCACATTACATTTATGAACGTGTTCTCTTCCATCACACTTTGTTCTCCTTTAGTGTAACAAACGTTTATATAAAGTGGAACATGGGAAATGCGGTAAAGGCACATGGTGCCGTGTGGGTCTGACAATATCCAAAAAAAAAAGCCACTAAAATGAATATATTAAGTGTTGTGATACCAAAAGAATAGTTCTGCCTTGTAAGCGTCTGAGATCATTATCCACGGGAGAACAATCAATACTTACATTAAATGGTATGCAGTATACATTATATCAAGCTTTATATCATACCGGTTTCATTAGTTATCCAACTTCTACACACACTCCTCCAGTTCAATCCCTTTTCATTTTGCAATTTTTCCATAATCATGTTTGATCAAAGGATAAATAGAATAAATTTCCTCATGTCTTTGTCAAATATTTTTCCATGATTAATGTCAAATAAAATGTTTTTGAAAATATGCCGTATCATAATGTGGGTTACAGGTTGTGTATTTCTACTGAATTCCTTCATTGGTAGTCAGGGTAATGTTAACAATAAAGTATTCACAAAACCTGTGGGTCTTTAAAATCACTGCTGCTAACCTCAGAATAACCCGAGACATCCAGCCAGTTATGACTGACAGGCAGTGTTTAGTGCTTTGACTAGAAGCTCGAATCAGAGTGAGAATGTATGTCCACTAGCACTTCTTATGTTCCATCCTTCCCTCTGCTGCCACAGGCAGGATAAGGTGAGAAATACGGCTCCACAGTCCACCGTACTTGTCAAGGTCCATCCTGTCAAAAGCCACAGGATGGCCATGAGAGAGGAACTTCTTCTGTAGGTGGTCATCCACCATCTCCTCCACCATGCTCAAAGCAAGCTGCGAGGGAATCTCCTCTTCCTCCCCCAGCAGCACTGTGAAGATCAGAAAAGTATTTTTGTAGGCTGCATTCTCATGGTCACAGTAGCGATAGAAAATAAGGGTGGAGCCTGGAGGCAGCTCCTCGAAGCGGTGAATGACAGCCACGGGTTTGTCTCCTTCAAAAGCTCCCTGCAACTGGCTGTCTATGTCAAGTTTGACCTGGTCGCTGTCCTGGCCAGCTTTACTGGCTCCATCAATGTGGAGGACGGAGGCATTGCGAGCAGATGAGAAAGCAGAGGCCAGGGCCTTAGACAGGCACTGAAGTGTCCTTTCGGCTTTGAGACCTGCAGTCAGGATCAGACTGACTGGCTCTGTGGGCTGGGCTGTCTCAAGGTGCCTCTGCAGGTGGATCCTGCTCCTACTCCACATCTCAGCACGCTGATTAGGGAACTGAATCTTTACTTTTTCCATGTGTCTGGAAAAGATGTCTAATTGCCGCCCATTTGTCTGAAGCGGAGACTCAGGTGGGAGGAAATGCTGAACCAGGATGGCAACAAGTACCACTAAACCAAATGCAATCAGGTATCTTCTTCCTGTGGCGAGAAAGCACGTGTTGAGTAAATCAAACATTTATAACCGTGTATTAAGTAATACACAACACACAAGGTTAGAGAACAATATTAGCTAAATGTTAAGGTCATGTTATGTGATTTCAATGTTTCACTTCAGCTATAATGTGATCCCCATGTCCCCAAAATGATAAAAGAAAAGCGAAGGTACCTCCATGAATTCCAATCAACTCTGGAACTACATGTTCAGTAGTGTCCTCAGAGGTAGGGCCAATGTTTTCAACCACGTTTCTCACTTCATCTAACTTGTCTTCCACTGAGATTTCCTGTGGGACCTGTGTCTGTGGTAAGATGGTGCTCCCCTGTCTGTCCTCTTCTTCCTCAGGAGCTACAACTGTCCCCCGGCTTCTTCCAACATCTGATGTAAAAAATAGAACTTTAGAAAACACACATCAGCAACCACAAAGTGTCACCTGCGCAGCAATGAGTGCTTTTGTCACTGGGATTGCACAGAAGCTCAGCAGCAAGGATGGAACTGAGGACAGTGTGGTGGTGCGGGAATATTTCCCCTTATGGGAGCCCCAAAACAAGCTGCACGAGGTAATGAAAGAGTAATTGAAATTTCTGAGAAGTCTGTCTCACCGTCTTGTGCTTCAATGTTTGCGTCGTTCGAGTCTGCGAGTTCTTCATTAAGCCTAATTTCTGGGCCATCTACTTGATCATGTTTTGTGTCACCCAGTGTTGGTGGAATGGTTGCTTCTGGACCTTCCTCATCCACAGTACAGTCATCTCCTGTAAAAATACAAATAGTTCAACTTCTGCAACAGTTCAAGTATCTGCGTCTCTACAAATTAGGTTGTAGCTGAAGGGTTAACTGCAATAAGAACTGGCCTTTTAATATTGCAACAGTAAAGCTAGAAATGTAATCTTCATGATTGCATAAGGACATCAACATTCTGGGACCAAGGGTTGGCTTGTTTTATGACTTCCACACCTACAAGCTATGGCAGGAAACGTCCAAACGGACCATAAAAAGACGAGAGAAGCACTGCTCTTAATGAAACAAACACTAACATGACATCATTGATGAAATGCAGCTTACCGTAAGTATTAGATTAGTATTAGTATTGGACCAAGGAGGTCTGAGGACACTAACAATAAGGGTCAAATGGGTGTTTTGTTTTGGTCACAAAGCTGCAATTTCAACATAAAAGTTAACATAGCGAAAGATAATGTCTTAATCATTTGTCCTTATGCAGAGAAGAACACTCACTGGAAAACTCCTCAGCTTTCATTGTTGGATCCTCATTTCTTGCTGTAATAGTATGACTATGACATCCATCACCATCCTGAGAAGGGGTGCTGCTCTTCTCCACACTCAGCTTGCTGTCCGCACCCCGACATGGTCCATCTATATGGTCATGGTCAATCCTCTCCTTAGCCGGATCACCATCTGCAACAACAATAGTTTATAAAAAAATTACTGTGGGAGCAAAATGTAACTCGACATGGTATGAGGCAGTTATCTACACATGAACACAGTATGTTTAAAATGAATTGACTGAAACAGGGAGGGATTAGATGTAAAGATGTCTCAAGAACTGATATTTCGGTGCCAAAATTAGGAAAATGTGGTGGTATCTGATTTACTAGGGTTCATAGTACCCGCGTTGCCGTATATTCTACAATAATAAAATGCAGAATGACATCAGTATTGGCAGGTGCAGCAAAAGGGCGACTTGTGGAAAAAGGCAGATCCCAGTGTTTTCAAAGGTGTTGTCATTGAAGAGCTGATGGAGATTTTCTTGCCTGTATTTAACCCGTTCAGACTGAATGCCTCTGTATGAACTGGTATTTGTGTGAAAACTTATGACAATGAAACTTACATCATAACATTTACTTACTCTTAACGTCAGCTTGTTCCAGGTTTTCTCCGGTGCCAGTTTTAGTGTCTTTGTCCGCATTTGCAGTTGATGATGCCCAATCTTGAGACAGAGGCCATATTTGATTAGTACAGTAGATTTAAAACACACATTAAAAGTATAACTGTCGTCCTGGTTAAAATAATTTACCTTCACTGCATTGCGCAATATTGTCTTCCTGTCTGTGCTCCACGCATGCTGAGACACGTTCCATATTGGTGGACTGATCCTCTTCTACTTTGACATCTGATGAAAAGGTGATATTTAACCCCTCTGCTGTTCCTTGTAAATAAACAGACAATTAATATCTACCCTTCTTTGCCAGTTGTGTTTTAGTACCTGCTGTGTCCTGGTGGTTGATGGGTGTGTCTTGCTCAGCCATTGATTACTGGGCACTTGATTGAAAAGGCTTAAATAGATGGTTCAAACCTGCATAAAAATGGGTACAAATAATTTGTTTCGTTAAGTTCCAATACAGGCACATTTATTCCCCTTGGACTACTGTTCCTCTGTGTTCAGTTCAAAGTGATGTTGTGAAGCTGCAAATCAGCTGAGAGAGTCTGTGTTGGTGAACCTACTTATTTGTTGACCAAGAGCTAAAACTCCTTAGTAATAGGAGGTTTCTGATATGAGCAACTCATCACCACTCCAGTACGCAATATTCAAAAAACGTTTTAATTTATTTCAAATAATGTCTAATTTCCTTGCAAGCTCAAACTGGTCTGCACCTCAATATGTGTAAGTTATCAAACCAGAAATGTCAGAACTTAAAAATCAATATTCAAAGTAGGAAACATTGAATAATCCGTTTGGCCGCTTCCGTGGGATTACTAACTCACAGCAGAATTTGCTGTGCAACCCAGAATAAGAACATTGACTGTCATTAAACGTTACTAACTCTGCTGATTTGCATTCATAACACATAAACTGCTTATCACCTTAGCTTTTTAGCTGACAGGTTCACTGATCAAAGAGCAGCTATTTATAGTTAACTTCCTGGCATTTCAACACAAATATACAGGCATTCCAAAATCCGAAACGCACAAAACATAACGCTTGTAAGATTCCACAAATACGAGAAAACTAAAACCAAAATGTAAAAATAAATGATATACAAATTAGCTAAGCTAGCCGTATGACAGGCTCTAATTTAGCCCACAGTTAGCAAACCCATAATGCTACCGAGCTTTAAAGTATAATAACGGCCATTGTGTAACGCAAGTTACATATATGTAAGTGATTAGTTGTAATAACCAATTCTTAGGAAACGTAACTCACCCTTGATCACATCGCCGTGTAATATGACCAACAATGTGCCTGTTTGTTTTTCCGCGTTGAGCTGACAGGTCACAGACTTTCGGCCGGAACCTTCAGCAGTGACCGTGTTGCTGTAGAGGACATTTGGTAGAACCCATTTCCGGGAGATGCGTCCGCTCGCAATGCTTCCCAAACAGTTACAGTGAGGTCCGTTGTGTACCCTGCCTGGCTGTGTTTTGGAGTGCGATGTCTCGTTGTATCGTTTGACTTGTGATTTTGGCATCGCTGGGTCGAATTGTAATCAATAATGGATTCCAAGGTTTCTAAAACTATGGATCCTCGCCCCTTGAGACGATCCACACGACAGTCGTCATCTAACGTCAAACGTAAGTAGAATGATTAATTTGACAGTTAGCTGTCGTAAGCCCACGATGCTAATTTGTTAGCTGACTTAAGCGTAATGCTGCTTAAAGTTAAACAGCAAACCCATTTTATGTTTTGCTTCACATAACTTAAACTACCAGACTTTCTTTGCGGTAGTTTTGGTTACTATTTAGTTTGTCCTGGTTGAAGACACGTGCCATAGCGATAACTCTTTCTGCTTCCTTCTTAGCAATGAGTTATGAACCGACCCCTAGGGGTCCTCTCAAGAGGTCCAAAAGAGTGTTAGAAAAAGTTGTAAATGGTTCCAGAAATATGGAGAGTGACTCAGAGGATGAAGGTGAGATGCTTCAGCGGACAGTTTTTACCTAGTTGCAAAAAAAATACATTCAAGTAATGCGAACCAACTGTGACATACATGTATTTCCCACCTTACAGGGTCCCCTGTCAAAAAGGAACGACTGGAGGCTGGAGGAAAAGGGGACAGCACTGGTGATAAAAATGAGATGGATGTCCAGGAATCAATTGAGCGTCCGGAGAAAAACGATGAAGAGGAACTGGCTGTTGGGCAGAACTCATCTCATGGCAATTATCAGCCAAAACTATTCCAAGGTTGGTGTTTCAACGACTATTTTTACACTATTGAATAGTCTTGTCAATTAATCCTCGGCTATAATGCAAAAGTGTGAAAAAAAAAACAAAGGGACATTTTTCAAGTTGCTTGAGACCAGCAGTCCAACCCTAAATATATATATAATCTTTGGTGTTATAACGCAGAAAATTGCAACATTTGGTGAGCTACAATTAATAATAATAATAATAATAAGCTAATAGTTTGGCATTAGTCACAATTAAATGTTGTGCTTTCAGTTTGTATTTGTATACAAGAAAATATTTGAAACTACAATGTGGTATTCTAAAGGTAAAGTTTTACCTTAGGATCCCAGTAAGAGCATCATCACAAACTTATTATATGTGGCAGATCATTTACACGACTATGGTCATTCTTAATGTAACAGCATGTGCATACAGTTGCTATCCGCCTGAATGAGTAATTCGGTTGTTTTATGTCTGATATTGTATACCTTTTATTTTTCTTCTCTTCTGTCACATCTCAACAACATCAAATCACAAACTGTTTGTAAAGAAGTGTTTCCCTTTGTTTTAAACAGGCGCCCTAGATGTGAATTTATCTCCCCATGTAGTGGTTGGAGAGTGCTGCCGATTGAGCCACAAAAAGCCTGAAAATGAAGATAAAGACTGCATGGAATCTAAAAGAGGTAGGGTGGTGCTATATTTTAATTCTGCTTACATTTAAGGGGGAGGATAAAGTTGTAATTATCTGGTATGCTTTCCTTCAGTAAAACCATCAACACAAATGCCTGAAACACGCACCAAATCTGCAACACAAATGAGACCATTGGCCAGCACACAAGATGTGCGTACCACAAGCATGGCCGAGTACAAGCAGAAGATGGAGGCCAAAGTCCAGAGCACTGGTACTGTAGACATTTTTTATTTGATCTCATATTTAACCCGATATTAGTCTATTTAATGAGAACTTGTTCAATAGTTTTAAATCTCTAAGAATATTGATAAAAACTTAAAGTTAAAGAGTCATATTTGGCCTAATTTGGCAATCTGTCATTTCTATTAAAGAAGAAAAGCCTGATGGTACAGTTGTCATCATGGTAATTTGATATATTCCGGGGATGCTGATATACATTCAATTCAGCTAAGTTAATGATATTCACTTGAATCAAGTAAACTGTAGTAAGTCTTTATTATAACATGTAACTCCCAATGATCTGCACCACCAGGGTGTATGTTCTGTTACTTTTACTTGATGACATAGATATTGAAAATAACTTTTTAATGTTGCTTCCAATCCATCAGCAGTTGAGACTGATGGACAATTTTTGGGTGTTGACATTAATTATCTCTGCCTTACCTCTAGGCGTACCCAGAATTAACCACCATGCCCCAAGAATATATCCGCCCTCAGAGACATCCTACACAATGCGACGACGTGTGAATAACATTGTGACTGAAAAAGAAACCGTTAAGCATAAAAAACAAGGTACAACAAGTTGAACTGAATACTACAATTCAGCCATATGTAATATAGTAATTTTTTCATTGTTGTAATGAGATTCTCTCTGTTAGAAGGGAAAAAGAAAGCGGCTTCTACCAGGAGACATGCTGGAGATTCATCGAGGGGTACGCTAAATCTATTTTATTTACATTATAATAACATAAACATACTTGCACTATGTTGTTTGCTGAGTCATATTTGAATATGTTCTTGTGTTCTTTCAGGATTTATTTATTTATTCTGGTTGGTTCTCCTGGTGTCGCTCATCTCTGCAGTCCTGTTTGTATACAAGAACAACCCTCTGCATAAACAGATTGCAGATGGTGCCTGGCATCCATCCAGGCCTGTGAGGTTAGAAACATTTGCAGATCTGGTGTCTCACCTTGAGACTCGGTTCCCCAATCAACGGCCTGACTTGTGGAGGATGAGTAGGATCCACCTGCAGAGGCATCTCAACGCAGCCAACCCAACTGAGCCAGTTAGTCTGATTCTGACAGCTGGCCGTAACGCTGAGAAGACGCTGCACTGCCTGGCTCAGGGTCTGGCCTCTGCCTTCTCTTCGGCCCTCAGTGCCTCCGTGCTCCACATTGATGGCGCAAGCAAAGCCAGCCAGGAAAGCGATGCTGTCAAGCTGGACATTGACAGCCAGCTCCGTGCAGCCTTTGAAGGACACAAACCTGTGGCAGTCATTCATCGCTTTGAAGAGTTGCCACCAGGCTCCACCCTAATCTTTTATCGATACTGCGACCATGAGAGTGCCGCATACAAGCAGGTGTTTTTGTTGTTTACTGTGCTGCTGCCTCAGGATGAGGTCAGTGGTGAGCTGAAGGATGTAGAGGAGATGGTGCATGACTATCTCAAAGAGAGGCTGGTGGGCCCCAGCCACCAAACATCCTTTAATGAGATGGACACAGACAAGTACGGAGGACTGTGGAGCCGTATCTCACATCTTAACTTGCCTGTAGTGTCTGAGAAGGAAGTTGAACAGAAAGGATGTTAGCAAAAACCAAGATAGCATCTCCTAAGAATTCAGGATAACATTCTGGACCAGCCGTATCCGCGTTGACCTTTCGCAGGAGCAAAGAAAGAGAGAAGTAACATTGAAATGTAACTGTGCAGTGATGTTTCATTTGCATAGGCTTGAGTTAACAGTGGGATCTATTATTGAGATTGTACTGCAGTCTGCCGTATATGATTCTGTTAAGCTGCACTATGTTTCCATCACATTGTAGTCAACTCCTGTAAAACAGGTTCTTACTTGTGTGCACACGTGCTGACTTTGCATGAAGACGGAACAGTGGTGATGCACCGTCTTTCCACTTCCAGGATAAGGCATTAAATGCATATTGTCATGCAAATGTAACATACAATTTGTAGAAAATTAAGTTTTAATAGATTTAGTCTCTTACTCAGAAGTCAACAGCACTTTGTTCGACCGTTTTTTAATGTAAATTGTTCATCTGAGAAAAGACTTCTGGTGACTGTTTAACCAGTATTACACCAGGCTGCTTTTTTTTGGAGCTATCAAAAATATATTAAATTTTCTATTGACTCTTTTTTTTTGTGTGAAAATCTGTATTTTGTAAACCAAATCACCCACATGTCTTGATATTTCTGTTTCAGTCTCTCCATGATGATGTGATGATGTGTGTTACTTTGTGTGCTTGTCTTGCGTACACAGTTGGTTTGATTGACGCTGAAGCCTCCGATCTTTAATTAACCATCCCGTCAACAGCACTGGCTTTAATGGAAATATATATTTTATATTCTTTGTTCAGAATGTTTATATTTCGTGATGAGTTTTCATAGCTTGATATATATTTTTATGTCTGTGTGTTGAATTATGAAAACATTTGTTGTTTGCACCTACTGTCAAGAAAATAATAAAATGCTCTTAAGGTTGTGACATCTTTAAAAGATACAGGTTCTTTCTAAGTGATTCAAATTTAAAATTATGATTACATATTCGTTAGAAAGCTACAAAATGTGCCTTAAACATTCATGCAGAGAAGATTGGATTATATTTGAAACGTACCAAAACACTCATCAATCATTTCATGCTGTATCTTGACGGCTCAATGGCTTCTAGCTGATAGCTGCCTGATTTAATTATCACGTTTACACTGTTCTATCTTGTGATACCACTCATTCCTTTGTTTAGCTCATTTCAGTACCTGGATACGTTCAATAAAGATTATTTTGATACCCAGGAGTCAATTTTTCTAACTCGTGATTGTACTTAGAATTCGTCCACTGAAGACATTTGACTTCAAGAGAGCTTTGACTTGTGTATGTGTAATACAACAAAGAATATTTCTGTTGTACATGTACATGCTGGCATATATTTGAGTGACAGGGAGATTTCAGTGTAGAGCTTATAGACAAGGACGTTACAGCTTTGCAACACAGCAGGAGTTCAATCATTTACTCAGCAGGTTAAAGGTAGCTATGAATGCTCTAAAGATACAAATCAGTTGAGTTCTTACATCTAGTTCAGGACTAACAATGCTTAAGGATGTGTATTTTCTCTAAATAATATAGTTGTGATGCAACAACCTCTATTTGTATCTCAGCTGTATAATATATCTGGTTGACCAGCAGCGTTAAAATGGTGAATTTTAGGGAAGTAACTTCGAAGGCTTTTCCTTATAGGTTGTCATCTTGTCAAATATTTATTAACTGCGTCGGTCATTGTCATGAACACAATCAAAGGTTGGTTTCTGCAAAATAACCACAATGAACAATTATTGATCAAGTACGTTGTGCTGTACAAACTAACACGATCATGTATTACAATTCAGAACAGGAGTTAAATGAAAGTGAAACATGTCCCACTGGTGACATCACTTCCTGTGTACTGTCACAATGAACTCCGTTCGTAGAACATTTCCTTCTCAAACATTAGGGCTAACCATGACTTTGACTGGCACATGCCAATTCCTCTTTTTGAACTTAAAACAGTAAAGCTCAATACTGTATAAAATATTCGCCGAAGCTACTGTGCGTAACATTAACGCACATCTTTGCCATCCCCCTGACCCCCTGTACAAACGGAGCAGTTACATTGCACATATTTTTCTCCCACTCCCTCATATTTCCATATTGCAAATAACATACCTATATAATCCATATTTAAAACTATTTTACTTGTCTACTTGACTTCAGTAGTTATCTTTTTATTACCTCAGGCTTGTTTATATTTATGTTTCTGATTCTGAGTCAAATAAAATTCAGATTAATAGCACCCTGCAATTAAACATTAGCTTACTGTGTTACAATCTATAAAAGAATAACTGACAGACAATGGTTGTGATTTGGGTTATTTACAAGGTGATTGGGTCAGTTAAGCAGTTCAGGGTGCCTGTCATTTACAACCACTATACAAATACACTCACTTCTCTAACCATTACACGACCTACGCCCTAAAGATTAAAGAAGTGAGATTATGATTTGAATGTCATATTTTTAATTCCGCGGAACCAGCAGGGTAAATCCGGGAATGTGTTACTGTGACCGCAGAGAATTGTTTAGAGGAACTCTTTTATATAATGTTTTCCCACTGGTTCCCCTATATTCTAATCCTGACTTCGGCCTTATGAGCTGAACTCTATATACGTACTGTTTTAATTAATTAGCTATTTCGAGGATTCAGCCAAACTTGAATTTCAATGAACACAGAAATTTATTGATCATAAACCCGTGAAATTGTTTATTTAGCAGTGAAGATTCAAGATACAAACTTATAAACGTGTGAATTCAACTCACTAAAATCCCTTTATAATGCAAAATTTGCTTTAAATGGACATTTGATTTGGTACAGTTGCACTACTGCTATTTCCAACCATCATCATGTTTAAAAGTAAGACACTGTTGTTTTAATCATTTCACATTAATGTCCAATAACTGGATTTTATACAACATGTAATCTACCTAAATAAAGACTAAACTTTTGGATATGTTAACAAGTATTTTAACATGCTTACACCTTGTTTAGCCGTGCTGTACAAAAACATTTATAAAAATAAAAACATAATTCACAATCACCCCAATAACTTATACCTCTCATCATCTTAATTGAACACAGACAAGTATAGCTGGCTACAAAAAAACATCATATTGGTTTGTATATTTTTGATGTATTTTGGATAGATTTTACCAAATACACAGTGGATTTAACATTTTTAAAGAAGATATGTATCAGTAAATTCAAAACAATATATCAATTTGAACAGCAACTAAAACATTGAACCCCGTGTAACAATGTTTGGCATTCTAACCTGCTGATCCTCCACTGGATTTTGACGACTGAACATTCGATGTACCAATGACTTCAAGTGACTCCTAAATTTCACACCAACAAACGCATAGAAAACAGGGTTGAGGCAGCAGTGAGAGAAAGCAATGAGCCGGCACACATAGAATGCATAATCGAGCTGGATACTTGTTTCACAGCTTTCGAACGGATAAATCACATTATCAGCAAAAACCTTCAGAAAGATCACTACATTGTAAGGTACCCAGCCCAGAAAAAACGCAGCCACAATACAGAAGACCAACTTGACTGCTTTGTTCCTTGTTTGAGATCTTGATTTTGTGATTCTCCGCAATATTCTAATGTAGCAAAAAGCCATCACAACAAAAGCAACCAAGAAGAAAATATTCTGTTGGGAGATTCCAATAATGCTCCACAGGTTAGATTTATATACACAGCCCAGAGAGGGTTCATCCTTGTGGGGGATCGAGACAACGGAGGTATAGAGCAGGGAAGGGATGGCTGCCCCTATGCTGATTATCCACAACAGGACAGACACCAAAACCGAGATGCGAAATTTATATGTGCTCAGGTCAGACAGAAAGTGAACCACAGCCAGATACCTGTAGATAGTCATGATCGTCAGGAAGAGGATGCTGCTATAGAACCCAGTGAAGAAGACAAAAGTCACGGCTTTGCAGAGAGTCTCTGAAAACAGCCAGCCCCAGACGTGGTAGATGGCCCAGAATGGGAGACCG
>CAAKHC010010870.1:14936-45568 GCA_901007825.1 Macroramphosus scolopax
CAGGTGAAGAAAAGGTCTGAGATGGCCAGATTGAGGATGAAAATGTTGGTGAAGGACTTGAGGTTTTCATACAAAGCCAGGATTACAAGGACGAGGACGTTTCCCGTAACACTCAGTGTGATCACAACAGAGAAGAAAACAGGAATGACAAAGGATCCAAAAAAGACAACCTCGCCTTTTTCACACACTTCATCTTCATAGGAATCGCTGTATATGTCGTCTGAAACATTCATTGCTGAACCTAGAACAGAAATATAGAAGTTACATGTATATGAAGATTATTTTTTGCCTTACAATCAGTTGATATCAGGTTGGTTCATTATTTCTTGCAATCAACAGAAAGGAAAACAATAAATTAACGCCTAACGTAGAGTTAGATGCTTTCTGCTTAAAGAAGATACACTTAATAACATGTTGAACCTCAACCCCTTTCATGACCATACAGTATTACAAAGCAAAACATATACCCACCTATTGTGTTATGCCACTGTAATGTTGTTGGATATGAGACCTCTTCTCCGATCAAAAGGGAGCTTGAAAAGCAGTCGCTTTTATAATCTTGGGACCAGCAGTTTTTTCAGTTTCTACTTCTGTTTTGACTGACCTGTTTATCCAGTTCACCTAGGTCTTGGTTGTGGCTTACCTGGTTCCCTAATCACCGGGAAAGCAAATTATCCAACTTTATGATCATGAAACCAAAAAAAACACCATGAATTATCCAAATGAAGTACAGTATAAAATGATAAGGATGGGTTCTGACTTTTAGAAGTGGACAAACATGATCAAAAAAAACCTACAACCCGAAAACCTACCTGGGGTCTTGTGTCTGTTTTGAAGTATCACTCAAGAAGATTTCTGCTGCCAACCTAGGTCAATCACAGCTAATGAAATGTAAGTGAAAGTACTGTGCTTCAGGGGATCTGATTCTTTAAGCCATTCATAATGAGACTTTGAATCTGAGAAATGATACTTTAAACGGGTACATGAGAGAAATGTAGTATTGCACTTCCATAAAGTTGGGAGACTTGAAAAATAAATTAGGCAGAGGTGGACATGATGTTAACGTTTAGTTCCTGAAAGGGTCAAGCTCCAAAAACGCTACATTTTACATTTCTTAAAATTCAACAAATATTACTTTTCACCAACCTTCTATTACTGATAAATGCCCATATCTTTGAAGTTCCATGCACCCAGCCTATAACACATCAATTGTAGTCTCAAAGCTCAAACTAAGAAATGTAATTGATTATATAATTAGTCATACTCCCCATCATTACTAAACTGAGTGCCACTTTCAGATATAGGATTCACTTAAAAGGTGTTGGCACATGATCTATGGGTTTAAGGGCCCAGAGATTAAATAGTATTGTTACCTGTTATTGAACTTATCAATTGTGTACAACATTATCTAAAAAAAATAAATAATTTTTTTTTTATTACACAGATTTATATCAGGCAAATTCAGTAAAATAATTTTTGTGTCCTGCTGTGAAAACCCCCCCACAGATATAGGACAGCTTGTACGCATGCCATTGTTCACATAACCTACTGTTTACTCTGCTAAGTCAACCAAACTATCTATTTTAAGGTCCCGCCTACTAACTCCATAGCTATTGGTCATAGCCCTTCATGTCGTGTTGTCAGTGGATGGTACAATGTCAGTCACAGCAGTTGCAGCAAGTTTGTATGTTCTGATAAACTATCTGTGTTGTTATGGACTTGAGTCAAATTTGTAAAAGTATGTCGAAGTTATTTTTCTTTCCTTATTCTTTTGGCAGCAGCGGTAGACTAGGAAGTTGCATTATCTAACGTTAACCAATCGTTTCCCGGTGATATCAAGATCATTTTCCGACTGTAAGTTAAACAATCTGTGTGACAAAGCTAATGTTACATATAACATCAACGTTACTTCGTACGCTAACAATACACACAAGTTGTCTGTAGAAGCTGGGCTTGATAGCTTTCCATTCTTGTTTGTCGTTCTTGGAAGTAAAATTATTCATGTCAGCACTGTAGAAGCCGATAGCTAGCGTCAATGTAGCTAAACGTTCCTTGATTATTTCAAACTGTGATCCCACTAACGTTAACATTAACCTAGATAGCTGTTAGCTAAAAAAAGCTTACGTTAAAAATCCCCAAATTTGGTTTAGAGTTTAAAAATGAGAATGTGGTTACCATTGCCGTCGTTTGACTACTTTCGAGACGATACAGTTAGACGTCATTCAAGCTTACTGTCCCTTAACCTTACGTATTTAGTTCCGCAAAGCGTTAGCTGACCACAGTAGGTGGTCACGGAAACATTTGCGAATGCTAAATATTCTATATTCTGTAAAGAAAATGTGCAACAGTTATTGTTACCACTTCTGTGAATGTTATACTTTTTGTTTTAGTTTGCATTGCGTCAGAGAGGTGTTGACAAAACTGCCTGGTCGTTTTTGCAGGCTTATTTGTTGTGCTGGTGTACACACAAATAAGTGGTGTAACTGTTAGTGGTCCCATTTAGAGGTGGGTATACAGTATATGGCTTATCACTGAGGGGGGATTGGGTTAATCCCCTTTTCATTCCAATTGCTTATTGCCTGATAAGTGATTATACTGTAAATGACAGAACAATTACTTTATATACTCCATCCTCACCTCTGTCAACAGTCTTCACACTGAACAGCTTCTCATAGGTGGAACTTGTTGTTTTGCTTAGTTTGCACTAATAAACAATAGCTTTCTTTACACTATTCTGCTTGTTGAGGAAAAAATGTCATAAGAAACAAATCAAACTTACAGTATATTCAAATTGTTTTTGCATGTAAGCAAGGACATAATCTCAGATAATATAGACTATAAAAGCTTAGACAACAACAATCATGGCTCGTTTTCTATGGTGATGAAAGTTGTTTAGACTCTTAGCTTCTTTTAATACACTAATACTAGTAGCTACAATAACATTTGTATTACTTGAAAAGTAATGATTCTACTATTTATTGTTATCAATATTGTAGGCCTCTTTAATCTCAAAAGTCTTAATTGCGAAAAACATTATCATCCTGACATTATTACACAGTTTTATTGTTGTAATCTTTTCAGTAATCACTTTCCTTTTATTTATGTTTTATGGTGTTAGAAGTTTTTTACACACTAAAACTCACTTAAAAACTGCAATGCAAGTAAAGTGCCCAGGTTTTGCCAGGAGAGAGTATACCAGTGATTCTTTTGTCCCAGACTGATTCTGATTTTCTGATTCAGCAGACTGGCTGTGACCCTTTGACCCCTGGTTGCCAGGGAGAGAGCGGTGGGGCCATGGCTGTCGGGGCTACAGTCGGGGAGAGCCAACTCCAGAGGATTATCCGAGATCTACATGGTACGCTAGATTTATGTGCGTGAGTGTGAATAGGCAGGCAGTCGTTGGCTGACATGGTGTGACTGAAGAGAGGCGACAGAATAATCACAAGGGTCTACTAACATACCATGACCTTAATCTCAGTGTCAAATCTGAGTTCATTCTTTATGCCTGAAACGATCTGAACTCTTCTGGATAAAATCATTTGTGAAAAAGTGCATCCGATCTCATGTTCGTGAAGTAAGGGTGTGGCGGAAGCCCCTGACAGCATGCAGCGAGACAGACAGTGTGTGCTGAGGGTGCACCCATCACGGGTATCCTTCCAGTTTTTACGATGGATACGAGGCAAGTAGTTTATGTACAAACTGGCTGTGCTTAAAGAAACTTTCAATGTTGTAAATAGAAAAGGCTTTGTAAGTAAGGCACCAGGTAAATTTGTGCGTGTGTGCCTGTAACAGAAAGAACTCCAAGAAATAGAGTAATTTGCAGTTCAACACAGTTCTTTTGCAAAGGGATATTTCTATGCAGTATTATTTTTTTCATTGTTTGCTGTTTGTTTTCCTGATACACTAGTATATTATCTGCCTGCACCCTTGCTGCTTTGGTTTTAACTAATATTTATGTATTACACACATCTATCAGACAGTTATTTTTTATTTTTATTTTTTACAAGGTAAATGTTGGTGTTACTTTTAATTTAGAAAATGTTTTTTCATCTCTAAATCTTTATCAATTTCAGAGGCTGTTGGTGCGCTGGCAAAAGAGTACAGGGAAAGTGGGGAGCCGATCACAGATGACAGCACCAACCTGCACAAATTCTCCTACAAACTGGAGTACCTGCTACAGGTATGTATCTCGATTATTCAATTAAGATGGGGATCAATAATTTGATTCTAAATGGGATATATATATATAAAACAGTAAATGATGATGAGCTAAAAAGAACTTATTGGATCAATGAAGATGAATAGTTTATGGCACTCACTGACAAAATAATTAAACATTTTAAATGACTAATTGAAATGGTTAGTTTAAAAATGAATGTATTCCCTTCCAGTGGTGTCTGTATATAATCTATCTTTCAGTTTGACCAGAAGGAGAAGAGTACATTTCTTGGTACGAAGAAAGATTACTGGGATTACTTCACCGACTGTCTGGCTAAGATGAAAGGAGCAAATGATGGCATCCGTTTTGTCAAATCTATTTCGGAGGTATGAAGCTTTTGTTTTGTTTCTTACTAAGAAAGCATTGATTCCTCGCTGATCATTAATTTTATCGGATAACCACTTATATAGCATAAAGAAGCAGTGGTATCTGATTCGCTCCTACAGCTATTTAAAATTGACAACCGTGTCACCTGTCCCAGTGTGTTTTCCATATTTGAGGTGAAATTCAAATCCAGAAAAATCCTTTTAAGTCTCGGCTGGCATGTCTCACATCTCTGTGCTATATAAGAAACGTGCAGGGAAAAATCTAAAACATGTAGAGCAGTGGGTCCCCAGGACCAGGATGGATAACTGCTACTCTACAGTCTGCTGATTTGCACTCCACGGTGCTTTGCGATGTATGATAAAGTCCATTTATTAATAGTATTCGGTTTGTCGTCTTTTTACCCTCTAAATGTCTGACAAATGATCAAATGACTTTTCCAAACATATCACTTTTTGTTTGTAGTCTTTGGACCTGTGTGGCCTTTGTGCACACAAGCCAGACCAACAGGGAAATTGAAAGAATGTATCAATAATGAAACAGACCTTTTAGGTTAGAACTCACTGACCTGTATCATGTTGCAGTTCATGTTCTTTCTTTCCTCTTGATAATACTTTGTTACTGACAAAAAACTTCTGTATAATAGTAGCATAGTGCATTTGAAATAATCAATTAAACCATTAAATCATGCAAAATAATATTTAAGTTGAGCAGTGAGATGAAATAATGAATTGTCATTCACCTTACCGTTTTGGACTTGCGGTGTTGGAGTGTGACTATTGTTATGATGTGTTAGATAATGTCTTCTTTTGCCTTGATAGCTGAAGACATCTCACGGGAAAGGACGAGCGTTTATTCGCTACTCTCTCGTACATCAGCGACTGGCTGACACGCTGCAGCAGTGCCTAATGAACCAGAGAGTCACCAGGTAAAACTCTCACAGCCAAATGAAGGTTCAAGTCCCTTTTGAAACAACAATTACCAGAGGTTTTTAAATATTCCTCATATTAGATACTACAACTAACGATATGCCCCATTTTTATTGTAAGGACAAGATATGAGAACTTCTTTGTACTCGCTCATCTTTCTCACTACAGTGACTGGTACTATACAAGAAGCCCCTTCTTGAAGCCTCACCTCAGTGTGGATATCATCAATCACCTGTACGAACTGAATGAAGTCCAGTTTGATGTGGCTTCCCGAGGTTATGACCTGGATGCTTCCTGGCCCACTTTTGCTAGGTAAAAAACTATCATATCTAATTAAGCAACATGAAATAAATAATAAAAAAAAATAAATGTGTGTGTTCAAATTCAACATTAATATGTCGTTTGCTTCAGGTTTTTTAGTTTAGTTAAAGTAAAATGTATTAATACATGTTATACTCTTTTCATGATCAACAGGAGGACACTGGGAAACTCACCTGGCCACATGTGGAAACCACCCAGTCGCAGTTCTAGCATTAACAGCCTGGCTAGCACCTACTCCCAGGTAATTGATTTAATAACATCTTAAGACATGTTGACCATTTTAAATGATACATATTATTACAGTACTCATTTTATAAGCGTATTACGTCGTCATTCTAACTTCTACTCCTTCTCTTCTCCTCTGGTTTTCATCTAGCAAGCATCTGAGTTCCTCTCCAGTCCTGACTGTGGTCAGGGTCTGTTGAATGACCTGAATGAGTCCCTGCCTGTCTGCAATGAAGACGTCAGCGGGGTTGAGGACCTTCGCCTGGAGCTGGACCAGTCAGAGCTGAAGCAGCGGGAGCTCCTTGATAAGGTGCAGCAGCTCGGCGAGGAGTCCGCTGAGCTCAGAGGCGTTGTCGTGGAGCTCCAGAGGCAGCTGGATATGTCACTCGCTGCCCAAGAGGAGCAACAGGGCTTGCATGGAGAACTCAAGGCTCTGCAGGGGAGAGAGGAGGCTCTTTCCAGAGAGGTGGAAGCACTCAGGACAGGGGAAAAAGCTAGGGGGGCTGACCAATGCCTCCTCCAGGAAAAGTTGGCAGCTGCCGAGGGGAAGAACATTGAGCTCATGGCCAAGTTGGATGTTATTCTGAATGAGAAGGGCCAGCAAGCAGCCAGTTACTTTGATTCAGCACAAAAGATACACGAGTTGTTGGACAGACTGAAGGAGGCAGAAAAAGGGAAGATAGAGGCTTTTGCTGAGGGTGAGGAGAAGAGGAGGCAGTCAGAAAGACTAGAAGATGAGATGAGAGTCATAGAGGCAGCTGCAAAAGATGGTGAAGCAAAACTCGGAGCTCTAGTTACATCTGCGTCTGAGGAGAAAGCAAAGTTTGAGGCTAAATTTGACGAACAGTGTAGTGCCCTTGATAAGCTGCAGGGTGCCTTGACAGTGAGAGAGAAAGAGGTCAACAACCTACAGAGGCAGCTGCAGGACCTTCAGGCTTCTCTAGAGGACAAGGATAAAGAGGTTGAGAAGGCGAAAAGGATGGCACAAGACGATCAAGGTGAAATGCAGAAGAATGTCAGCAGCTTAAAAGCGTCTTTAGAAGCAGAAGTCACTGCCCTTAAGGAGCAGCTTCAGGGAAAAGAGGCAGAGCTAACCTCCAGCTGCGAAACACTACAACAGCTAGAGGCTAAGAACCAAAACCTGAGCACAGAGAGAGACAAAATGACCACTTACCATGCCCACCTGGAGAGTAACATCAAAGAACAAGACACAAAGATAGACGAGTACAAGACGCAGTGCACCAATCTAATGGAACTGAATGAGAAACTGTTGACCAGGGTGAAGAGAAATGAAGAGCTAAAGAAGGAGATGGCAGAACACAGAGCAGTTCTTGAAAATGAATTGGCATCTCTCAGGGCGTCTGAGAAACAACTTCGTGGCCAGCTGGAAGATACCAAGATGACAGTGGATGAAAAAGATAAGAGACTGCGTGAGGAGAACTGCAAGCTGGATGAGAGTCTGCAACGCGCCAACATGGCCATGAAGGTGTCGGATGCTGCGTCAAAGCGGCTAGAGCAGGAGAACCAGAATCTAAGAGAAGAACAGGACACTGTGAAAGCAGCTCTTAGTCGCATGCAGACCGATTTGAAGAGTGTTCATGGGCAGATTGGAGAGTTGGAGAAGAACTTAGGAGTGTCACGCAAGAATGAAGCCAGCCTTCAAGAGCAACTCCAAGCCATGGAAGCCCAGCTGGAGAGTAAACAGAAGAACCTTGTTGAGGTCCAGTCCAGGATAGCAGCTGTGGAGGCGAATGAGAAAGAACTCGAGATGGCAAAGGCCAATGCAGAAGCAACCTGTGCTAGACAGACAGAAGTGATTGAAATGATAACATCTGAGAAGCAGTCAATGGAGAAATCCCAGCTGGAGAGGAGTGCTGTCCATGTCAAGGAGAACCAGCAAGCAACTGTCAAGCTGACTGTGGTCGAGGGCCAGTTGGAGGTGAACATGAAAGAAGTTTCCAGGCTCCAGGCGGAAGTCCTGGACCTCAGGGTGAATGCACAGAGATCTGAGGAGGACAAGCTAAAAGCCCAAGCACAGCTGGAGGTAACAGAGGGTCAAAGAGATGAGCTCAGGACTCTGACAGAGCAGCTTAAACTCAAGACAGAATCACTGAATCAGGGGCATGTAAAAGAGCTTTTGGAGTGCAAAAAGAAAGAAGAGGCACTGGCAGAACAGCGTGACAGAGAGGTAGCTGCCCATGCTGAGCTGTGTATCTCTGCAACTGCCATCCGAGAAGAAGTGTCCACCCTTAAAGCCACCAATAACAAGCTGTCCCTGGAGAACAGTGAGATTCGAGATGGGCTGCACAGGGCGAACACAGAGATGGCAGAGCTGGGAATGACCATCTGTAAACTAAGTGCAGAGAAGGAGGAGGCCAGACAGCATTGGGCAGGCGACACTTCCAGGATTGATGAGCTGAAGAAAGAAGTTGGGCGACAAGAGTACAGTATGAAAGAATTACAGCTTGAGAATGGAAAGCTAAAAGAGGAGCTGAAACAGAAAGAGAAACTTCCAAGAACTATCACAGAGCTTCAGGAGCAGCTGGAGAAGACCAGGAACCAGGTGAAGAGCCTCAAGGACTCCAGCCACGAAGAGATGGGGGCTGTCAAGTTCCAAATGAGCTCAGAGACCATGAAATATCAGAATAAGATGAAGGTGAGTCCGTCAGACACTTGTCTTGCAAAATTGCTGCAGTTTTTCTTTGTTCTATATTTCAGTTTAGTTACCTTGTTTTTTCTTCCTGGTGCATTAATGCACCTTTCAGAGTGTCACTGAACAGCTGGGCAAAGTGAAAGCCCAGCTACGGGAGGAGCTTGTGAATACATCCAGTCTGCGGGCTAAAGTGACAGAACTAGAGGTTTGTATTCCAAACAACAAACAATGAAAGGTTACATAATGAGCAGGGGGCGAAGTGGTGCTACGGTATATTTTTGAAGTCCTCAGAGAGTAGATAACATCATAGAGAAAAGGGGATATACAAACACACACTTCCATGAGAAGAAAAGTGTGGGATGTATTCTCGTTTCAAGGGCAAGGAATCCCCTATAGACTTGATTAAGGGAAGAGTGTGATACCAGTCAGTAATACAAGACCTCTTCCATAACCCAACACAAACACCAGCATCTGTATAATTAATGCACGTGGGACCTCCATCAAGGAGAAGGTTCTTCTCAATGTGGCTTGTTTGTCTGTCAGGAGGATTATGCAAAAACTACCATCCCAATTCTCCTGAAATTGTTTGGAGGGTTGTTGCATTTGCCAAAGAAGAATCTATTACATTTTTACCCTGGTTGAAGGACTTTTGTTTGTTTAGTATTCATGAACAGTATATGATTGTACAAAATATATTTTTTAGATATCTTTTTTTCATATACGATGACTCACTTTCATTGCAGCTGCAGTCTTCTTTGTCAGATATCCTGATTCAAATATAGTTAATAGCTCATTGAAATGGCCATCGAGATCATAATTTGTTGTATAAAACATTGAACTGATGGTCGTCTTGTTTTATAAATGTTTAACCGTGTTCATATGTTCTTGTGTTTGATGAAGGCTGTGAATGAGCAGTACCTGCAGCTGAACGGGGAGAAAGACGCTTACATCACAAAGACAGAAACTACCGTTCGCGAGAGTGAGAGGGAGATCGAACAACTGAGAGACACACTAACCAGGTGTGTTCATGACCATTGATCATTATGGATTTCATTGTATGATGGAGGAAACGGCTGCTGACTAATTTTCCATTTCATTGCCTCTCTTCAGTGCTCAAGATGCACACTTGGCTGTGCAAAATGTCTGTGAGGAATTGAAGCAAAAACTCAACACGGCGGAAGCTGAGAATCGAAGCCAGAGTATGAAGATGACCGCGGAGATTGATGATCTCAACAGAACCAAGTCCAACCTGGAGGAGCGGCTCATCGAGCTCATCAGGTATGACCTGTGTCTTTTACAGGTGTCAGAAGTGCCAAGTCTGGCTGTTGCAACAGGTAGAGAGATTCCTAAAAAAAAGAGAGGGTTACAGTTAATTTTCTCCTTGGATGCCCGTCACCGAGTTATAATTGGTTGCCTGCTAGTCCCACTGAGGAGTCTGTATTTCCGTTTAGTTCTTCCAATAACTTCTCAGCTTAGATTCTCCTAGAAAATATTTCAATTTCATATCGCCTTTGGATTTGGCCTGGCACATCTTCTCTGTAGTGCCCCCTTAATCATTTTTTGGCTTTCACATTCCCTTGATATACTTGAAAACTCACTGATTTAACACAGTTGTCAGAAGGGGTTGCTGTCTGATCTGGAGCTTTTTAGTTTGGAGGCTTTTGCTGCCAAATGTCCTGCCATACTTGCATATTTCTGTACAACAAAACCAGCAATCACATAATTTGAGGAAACACTGTTGATTTGTTCACAGAAATGTGTTTTTTCTGTGGCTGTGTTATGCTAATGTTTTTGGGCTTTGCATCACAAGGCCACTTCACCGAGCCTTTTCTGCAACGAGATCATAAGCAGAAGAATAAATCCACAAAATGGATCTACTTAAAACGGCACCGAATGACTCAAACTTACAAGCACTTGTTTTTCCTCTTGTGCTTTAAATCAGGGACAAAGATGCTCTGTGGCAGAAGTCGGACGCCCTGGAGTTTGAGCAGAAACTGCGTGCGGAGGAGCGCTGGTGGTTGGTAGATAAAGAGGCCACTAACTGCCTTGACTGCCAGGGTCAGTTCACGTGGTGGCTGCGCAGACATCACTGCAGGTGGGCTTTCATCAGGCACACACAGGGCCGGCTGCACACCAACATCAACAACCAAGTCAAAAAGTCCTTTATTAATTCACATGTTAATCATTTTTTAGACTTTGCGGCCACATCTTCTGCTACTACTGCAGCAACAACTTTGTGATGACCAAGCACAGTGGGAAGAAGGAGCGCTGTTGCCGAGAATGTTACACCCAACACAGCGCAGTTGTGGAGAGATTCACAGCGGCAGAGCTCAGTCCATCAGACACTCAGCCTCCTCCGCCCGGAGCCGGACCTCAGCACCCCCCCGAGCCAGCCCCGTATAAACCCACTCCTAGGGTAACAGGTAGGAGGAACCCTGGGAAGAAAACTACAGCACCAAATTCTAAAATAACATCTGCACAATTGACCAGGCTTTAATCAAAGTAGTTCTTTGGCCCGTTTTGTTCGTTTACTGTAATCGAATGTGACATCTAAGCAGAAGTGGAAACACAGACATTGTCCTACAGAGGAACAAGAACAATAACGGTGAAGAGGATGACATTTACGTTTAGGTTGAGAAGCTATCTTGCTTTCAGTCTATAAAGCAAGCCGAGCTGCATAATGCTAAATGTATTAGAGATGGCTTTGTTTTAAACATAAATTCAATGTCTTCCACACTCTACATGCATGATGTTTTATATACTGTGGAATGATGTAACATGAAAGATGTGCTGGTGTTTTATTTACAGTAATTTGGTTATTTAGTTAGTTCAATTCATCGGTTCCTCCCAGTTTCAGAGAACGGCAACAGGTCTGACGATGGAGTTTTCGACATCATCACTGAAGAGGAAGTGAACGGCGTCTACGACAGCGACACCGTCTCGCAGACCACAGGAGGGTCCCTTGAGGGAGAGCAAGACCAAAGGCCTCCAGGATCCCTGGATATGTGAGTCTGATGTTTATATGGGGTCAGCGCAGAAGGATGAGAGCTGGTTCGGCTGCTCAGTACATGACTCTTAACTTTGGTCCGACTTCTCATTTGATGTTCAATCAGCGAGGTTACAAACAGCTTTGCTGTCATCAATCATTCCAATCAATTGATACCTGATGTGTGAATCCCACTGATTCTCTTAAAAATTATATCATATAAGGCCTCAGGCTGCTGCTGCTGCTTGGAGGCAGAAATCACAGTCGTAGGTTTGCGTAGAAGAAATGAACAGGGTGTTTCTCACATATCTGCTTCCTCTCCTGCGAGTGAAAGGACAATTAGGGAAGTATTTTGTTTTGGTTTCATTCGAAGGGAAAAAACAGAACTGTGGGACGTGTCTCAGTTTCATGACAGTACACATGACAAAGTGTCAGAGAGAGAATATAAATACATTATTTAATGCTGTATACTATATGGAAATAAGAGGGAGACGGGTAACCTTGGATTAAGATAACTTTATCAAACTAGTTTCGTCCTCTCAGCTATGATCCATCGATAAAACGCACAATCATGATCATGAGGGATGGAGACAGCTTGACAGACACCTCTGTGGTCGTCCTCCAATACTGTCAATTTTGCAGAGGCATTGGAGATGTTACCCCTGATGACCCTGAGGAGAATGTACCCACTGTTCAGGATTCAGAGATCAACCTTCTGAAATCAGGAGAACTAACGTGAGTTGGTACATGTGTATACAGTATATATACTGTATGTGTGTGCGTATACTTGATGAACCACTTTGTATACAAATATCTGGAATGTAACTTGACACATCTCTACAGGATGGCTGTCCCTCTCAGCATTGATGATATTTCCCAGTTTGGTGACGGCTCCAGGGAACTCTTCATCAAGTCCAGCTGTTACAGTGTCATAGCCGTTGCCGTGGGAGACTGTGGGCCAACCGTCAGCTGGGTTTTTTCTTCCGAGCCCAAAAGCGTCTCCTTTAGTGTGGTTTACCAGGAATCCACGGACTCTCAGGTGGAACAGTCAAAGGTAGATGAACTCAGTGTGTACGTGCAGGGAGATGTTTGAGCGGACGATTTATGGGCCGAATTTACCAACAAGTGTTTGAGGAAATCTAAGATAATTGATTATTTGATAGTCCTAATCCCACTCTGCAGTCTGAAAAACGGCACAGACACAACACGGCCTGTGTCCACACGCTCAGCTGATGACACACTGAGAGTGCTGTCATTCCAGTAGAGACCACAATGCACTGGTCCAGCTCTTCATCATCCCCCTCCAGTGGTCAGCTTCTGTCTTCTGCAATATCTTCTATCAATATTCCCCGAACAATAGAATGTCAGGTGTAGTGTTCACCAATACATCTTATAGTGTCCCGGGCGGGCGGCTGCTCTCAACCCAGTTCCTCCAGTCTGCTCTCAAATTGAATGATCAAGCTCTTGAATTAACAAACAAAAAAAAGCTCCATAATAAGGAAAACCATCGGCAGCTGCAAATGTTGCTTCGCATGTGACAGGATGTCATTGCTTGTAGGAATTTGTCCTCTTTTAATTGATTGACCCAACTAATGATTGGTGAAAGACATCCGTCACGTGTGCATTGAATCTCACTTCAGGTCACTGTTCTTCTCTCAGGTCCTGATTCCGCTGACTCGCTGCAATTCCCACAAAGAGACAATTCAGGGTCAGCTGAAAGTCCGACGCCCCGGCATCTACACGCTCATCTTTGACAACTCCTTCTCACGGTAGGGAAGTCTTTGTCCTTACAGTCCTTATCCCACAACTGCCTCCCCTTCTCAGTGAGAGAAGCATGTGATTGACATAAATCTGTTGTGTATGTGTGTTTGCACTTTAATATTTATTTTGTCTCAGCGTCCCGCTGAAGTTAATCGGATTGCCATCCTTTGATCACAAACCCTCTTCCAACAGGTTTATCTCCAAGAAAGTCTTCTACCATCTGACCATGGAAAAGCCCGTAATCTACGATGGAAGCGACTGTCCCTGAAGTCGGATAACATGATGCCACAGAGACGTCATCAAAATACCACTGTGGCAACTGAAGGGAGGAAGAAAGATCTGCCTATGTTGCAGTTTCATTACTTTAAATCATTTGATGTTTTTATTCCCTTTCTTATGTTTGTCAAAATATTTTATCTTTTCAAAAAAATCTGATTTAATGTTAAGGGGTTTTAGGTGTGAGCTAAGTGAAGTATTCAGATAAAAGAGCTTTTAAAAAAGAGAAGGTTAATCAAATTATTGTATATCTACGCCAAGTTCTGTACCTTTTGCACAGCTTAGATTAGCACGTTGATTTACAGACATTATTTTTGCTTGGCTGTTTCTTTCTACACTTTTCAGTTTGGTTTGGCCTCTCTTTCTCCAAGTAAACTGTTACACTAGGGAATGCAGAACATTGCAGTACGACATTTGCGACTGTTGTCTGATGCCAACATTGACCAGCAATAGTATTTTGTGAAGAACATAGGAAATATGTTTTTATAAAGTATTTTACCGCAATAATTTTTTTTTTGATTATTGTCAGTTTTTCATGTATTGTGCAATCTTTTAAATCGAACGGCAATATGTAGACAGAGTGCAAAGAGGGTTTTGTCTTTGACTCGTTGACTCATCTGAACACTATCTGCACTGTGAACGTGCAGGAGAAAAAATTTAGCAATGACTGTAACGCGTCTGCAAAAATGCTGCCTGCTTGATTACAAAGCATATGCACTTTGTGCAAATCTCAGGAGTAGGGGAGACATTTGTCTTCCAATGGTAGCATGTCCGAATATTGTTTTGGAAAACAAAACAAAAAAAAAAGAAAGGAAGAATAACTGCCATCTCACATCCTATGTGATGAAACCAGTTGGGTGCTCGGACTTGCACGGGGGCGACTGTCGGTCATCACATTTGCAAACTCACTAACTACTATACACTCTAAGTGCCTATAATTTCTTAATTGCCAGGTGTTTGTGTGTTTATATATTTTAATCTGTTAACCAATAAGAGCATGAGATCTGGTGTGAAAAGATGATGCAAGTTAGAAATACTTTATGATTACTTTACTTTATATGCATGATATTGCATGTTTCAGATTTGATAGTCTTAGTATATTTATTAGGTTTTGTGTTTGGGTTTCATTTGAATCTGAAAATCTCTTGTTATGTGTTTCCATATCTTTTGCTTTTCTTGTACTTGAACATTGTTCGCAGCTGTTGTGTCTTGTTTGGTTTTGTTTTGTTTTTTATCGCAATGCAATAAGGAATATTCCTGGTCACTTTCAGACACTATACAATGAAGCAATGGCTTATCTCCATGCTGCTTTATTAGAGATCTCTTTGTATTTCACAGTCTGATCTCGTTTTATATTTTCTATTGATATAAATTAGTGCAATTTCTATGCAAAGCCTCACATTTTTCTCGACAGGGCTGCTTCTACACAAAAATATAAAATGTATTAAACTGATATGATCTTTTTCAAATCATTAATTTTGTACTTGCTCCTTTTGAAGTCCCGAACCTGGTAAACATGAATAAAATGTGAGAGTGATGATGCTTTCAACAGTAGCCAGCGTCTCTTTGGTTTAAATGTCTGACATCAACACACTCACTCTCTCATTCAGAATATTAGACCTGAACAAAGATACCAACACAAAAACAAATGTTTGTCTGAAAATGCATAAACAACACTAATGCTATCAATCAAACTCATACTTAAATGTAATAGTTGTTTCTAGTAGAAACTCTTACAATCATTTTATGAAAACTTGTATAATAATGACTCATTGAAGCTGGATCAAACATAATATCTGTGTATTACTAACATGATACGAATAGTTCAGCAATTAATTACCACAGTTCTTATCAACACCAATATATCGGGACACCGTTTCGACACACTACAGGGAATTCAATATTAGAAGTTTGTTTTCCCGCTCTACATCATTAGGTGTTAAGCAGGTCAAATACCTGTAGTCAGTTCTGTTTGATTCAGCATGGCCTCACAACATGACAGTCAAAACGTATTTTAGGATAGTTATTTGAATATGTGTTTTATTAGGCTCATGTCAGAATCCCTGTGGACAAAAGGACATGTGAAATCCTCTCATCTGCCTGATAACAGATAATAAATCCCCACATGCTGTGTCTGTGTTTTGCAGGAAAGTGAGGGGTTGAATTTGACACCTAAAAAAAACAGTTGTATTAGGGAGTACATAATCTTTCCGTGAAATAACTGGTGGCAGTAGAGAATACCCGTCTTACTGACGACTTGTGAATGTCTACTTTTATTGTGAAAGTAACTACCGGAACTCCATAATTTTTTACCGCCATGTGCTTGACAGGTGAGTGTATTTAGAGCGGGGGAGTGAGAGGGGCTCAGCATCCCGTCCTGCCCGACTGTGTTGCACAGTCTTATTCCTAAATTACCCACGCTGGAATGATACTGACCCGACATGTCCTGTCTCCAAATCAGAGGGATTGTTTTCACCCTGTGTTTGGCTCCAACTGTGAGTGACCTGCATTAACTTTATCACTCTGAAAGAAAATTATTTGCGTCTCTCTTGTGCGGGAAATCTGGTGTTGCGCGCTGGAGAACAGCGGCTGAATATAGTAATGAATATGTTGTGCACATTTGTGCAGAGACAGATATGAAAGGAAACAAATCAGAATAATAAAATCAGATTTTTCTTTAATAAATCTTGTATTTTTGTAAACATTAGTGTTGTATGATAAATACTTCTCAGTCCTGCGGTGTGTGTAACCCTTCAGTAACGTGTTGCACCGTGAAAGAATCAGCTTTGTAAGACAGGTGGCAGACAGGTCTGTGCATTGACTGATCTATTATCTAAACTGATTGGTATATCAATTGGTTGACACAAAGTTGATGCTGGTAGTTATTTGGTTTTAATAGGCAATGTAGAATTATGCGACTGTGGAAAACTTTGATGGACGTTTCAAAACAAACTGTCCTTTTATAGAGGATCATGAATACATTGATCTGCAGACTAATTAATTATTAGAATACGTGCAGTCATCAATATTCTGTTACTATTATTGTACAGGGATGCAGATGTACCATCCTATGTCAGCATGTGTGCAGGTGGAGGAGTGTGGGCGTTGGCAGTGGCGATTCTAGATTCTCTTTGGGCCCGGAGCAAAAATTCCCAGGGGGCCCCTATCAGTATTCATCATCATTATGTTATACATTGTCTCATTCCAATGACAGATGTTTCCTCATCTTCTTGTTTTGTAACCAGGTGGATTATTCCTTTTCATTGTCCTTCTTTGAAACATTGTAAATGTTGTGGACTGCTGCCATGGGGCCCCTTTAGGGAGGTTTCTGACTGAGATGTCTTTGTAAATCATCTATTTGGTTTTTTAAGAGGATTGGAGTCACTTATGTTAGCAGATTTTAGAGACATCGCTGCAGGATTGGAAGGGGACCACTGGGCCCCCTAAAGGCCGGAGGCCCCTAGCAATCGCCTGGCTTGCCTGTTCACAAGCGCCTCTGGGTTTTGGTTCAGGTGTGTAGAAGACAGCATGGTAGAACAGGGCAGATGCGAGCATGTGAGTTTTTCTTCATTCAAAACCACCGGCGACATTATCAAGAGAATTAACTTAAATGTAATCAGGAAAATGAACAAACATTTACACAAAACTAGATTACTTTGTTTACCCCATTATTTAGTGTGTAAAGTGTGTACAATTTGTTTTTGCCAAATCAAATGTGAGGATGCAAGATAGTATGCACATTCACACACTGACACTCACAATCTTTTTTTTTTTAATAAACAGATTTAAAAGCCCATTATTACATGGCCACCTCGCTAATTTCCATAATGAAATAGAAATATGAGATGCAAGCAAATGGCTGGTGTAATGATCAGTGTGTCGGAGAGAGAACGGGAACAGAGCAGACACTCATTGCTTCAATCTATTACCTTTCACAGCTCAGGACTGCAGAGAATTATAATGAACCACCAGGGTCCAGAACACACAAACGAATGAAAAGAAAACAGTCATTTAAAATACAACCAATAATATGGTTGATCTCTTTTAGATGTGATTGAAAATTTGCACTTTGACCAGTGCCTGAGAGAGACAAAGATAAAGGGATGAAAAGGATTGAAGGAAAGAGACTCACCCCCCCCCACCACACCCCCGTGTTACAAGTCTGTAGCTTCATATTCAGCTTACACACACATATATACTCTGCATGTACGTAAGTCTGATGTTGTCATGTAATTCTCTGCAGGACGCTGAGATTTTGAATTATTCCTTTAAAGTCCGTATACAGAATTTGAACCTCTGTGCTGTTTTTCGGACTGCTGAGCTTTTTTTTTTTTTACATAGTTTCACCCTGGCAGCTGCGTTAAAGTGAACCTCTTTTTGCTGTTCAAAATTCCGACGGCCCCAGTCCGACGGCCGCTTTCTGGGTAGTTAGAGGATAATGGGCTTCACCTCTCAGGGTAAAACATTTTTACAGCAGACTGCACACTAACGTGGAACTTTGAAGGGGCCTTTGGCTTTGCATTTAGTTCCATGTCTCACATTTGGACCATTCTCTCCCCGCTGCCATCCAAAGCTTTCCCTGCTTCCGCTCAGCTGCAGAACATTCTTCCAAAGAATAAAATGTCTTCACACTATCCCCTTACATTTAAGGAGCAGACATACAATGTGCTGAATATCTTATGCTTTTGTCTACTCTACTTCACAGTGCACACACATTTCTAACAGTCTAGCAGGGAACAATACACCTCGCTCTCTGCATAGATGTCTTTATTGCACATACTTTTTGTCTGCATGCAGAGTCTCAGCAGCAGGCCGAGTAAACCATTTTCAAGCATCACTTTCCTGCCTTTGAACAGGAAGAGATGTAATGAGTAAATTACACAGTAAGACCTCTCCTTAGATGATTAGCTTCGCATTAGGAGCAGAGAGGACGAGCTGTGATTCGCACAGGTCCCTTCCAACAACTCCCGTCCTCACTGAATGGGTGAGAAATGTACTGCATGCTTGCGTATTTGTTCTCTCTTCTGTCCAACAGCAGTCAGGAGGATTCTCTCCACTGTATTGTTTTGTATTCTGCACGAGTTACGAAACAAGTTGAAAGGACTTTTTTTTTCTAAACCAATCGTATTTATCTTTGAAATACATAATGATGTTGTCACAGCACGATTCTTGATCAGATACACATCATTAAAATTCTTCACAATATTCAGTCTGAAGCCTTTGAGCTTCGCTTTTGATGATAATCTCGAAGGAAAGCTGTTGCTTTTAAGAGGCGTCTGTTAAGAGGATTTGTGTACATGCAGGTCTTGACAAACCGATGAAGATATTTTGGAGTGTGTGTTCCCTCAAACGAATGAATGAATTAATCTGAATGCAAAAATGTGTCCTTGTCTTAACATGAAGGAAACATATGAATCCCCTTTGTCCTCTTTGTGCCCAGCTATGCTCTGGTTGTCGTTAACTTTGCTGTAACAATATAAGTTATATCAAAGCCCCTCTCAGTTTAATTGCATTATGATAATGAAAAGCCATATAGCCATGAACAACCCATAATTATAGAAGTGGATGAAAAGGCTCCAGGAGTGTTTGTACTGCTGCAGATGTTGTTGGTTTCCTCCTATAAGACACAACAAACGCAATCTCCTGATTGTCATTCAGAAAGCTGGCGAGTCGGGGAAATCTGGGTTCTGAGTGTTTGTGGTCCCCGGAGGAGTTCAGCTTCTGAAGCGTCTCTTCATTAAGAGCTTGGCACCCCTTTGTTTTACATTATACGTCTCCAACAGGTGTATGAAGTCTGCCTCCTTCTGGGTTGTGTGTTTGTTGCCTGCATCCTCTTGCACCAAATGACACACTCCAATGAGCAGCCTTCAAATTACTCGGCGTAGGAAAAAAAAAAAAACAGAATAGCAAATCATTCTAGAAAATTCGGAGTCATCTTAGAGATGGAGCTGCGCCATGATTGCATGTCTGGCTGTAAGTGCCTCCATTTTTCTTCTTTCTTGTGGTTCTGTCTGCATGTCCCCTCTCTGACAACCCCCCCCCCCCACACACACACACACACACACACACACACAAACAGGCATTCTTAAAGTGAGAAGTTCTCCATCTCTTCGCTCGGCTTATATAGCAATTCTTTTGAGGATAAGGGTTTCCGTCTAGTTATTGAGGTTTCTCCTCCCTCCAGAGACCCAATCAAAGTTACCTTGAGCAGGACATTGAGCCCCTATTTGCTCCTGATGAGCTGGACCCCCGTATGGGAGCCTCCGCTATCTGTGTATGAACGGGGGAATGAGACCACATTGCAAAGAAAAGTATTTCAGTTGATACTATGAAAGCAGATATTAAGGACCAATCAGATACTCCAGCAGCAATACCAAGGAAGACATACCAGGAAAACACATTGGGTACATGTTCTTTGACCTCCCTGACATCTGAAACCCCTCAGACATTAAACAAAGATCCATATTGTGCTTTATAACCTTACCAATGCTTCCTGCACTCTCCAGCTCTCACGGTCAACACCAGCATCTGCACAACACCATCCGTTCATGGCCAGCGCAACACAGTACGAGTTGTCCCTGCTAAGTGTCTACAACCCTCCTTTCGTTCTCTTCCCCCCCTCCGTCCTCCCTTCTTTCAAACCCCCAGGTGTTGTCGAGCCTGCACCCTGAGTGCGAGTACATATTTCAGTTGGAGAAAGACGAGCGTCGCTGCCTCCAGTACATTACGGAGCAGGGCAACACGAGCACAGAAGGTACGTTCTCTGTTTTCACAACAACAGCCGTCGTCGCTCATGCAAAGTCGCGCACAGTTCTAGTTGTGATATGAAATATGCACAAGATGGAATAAATGCTCCGCAGATAATAACGAGCTTCGGAAGCAAGTTTTTGATTGCAGCCTTACTGCAGAATGAGAACACAGTTGGGGATCTGTCACCGTGATGGAGACAGACTCGAGACTGGAGACCATTAAGGGAAGTTACTTAAGGATTCATGTATGTAATCTATCTTGAAGCTAAAGCTCTTATTGTTGGAATAACATTTACAGGCAAAAGCTTTGAGAGAAGACAAATGTCATTGGGAGTTCTGTGCATATCACACCTCATTACCTTCCACCGTGCACCCTCATGAATATATATGACCGTGTGCAGGGTGTATGAAACAGCGTTTATGGACTCTCTCCTCTGATTCTAAACTCTGATAGTCACCTTTCCTTACTTGTTGCCTTGTTTTCCGTCCAACGCCCAACACGCAGGCTGCCGACCGTTCTGGGACGCGGTGTTCTGCTGGCCTCATGCTGTCGCCGGGGAAACCGTCCACAGAGCTTGTCCTGCCGTTTTCTCCCTCTTCCAAAACAATACAGGTGACTGAAGAATCACACGATTAGAAATGGGGCAAAGGGGGTTCATGTTGTTCAGGATGTCAGATTGTCTCAGGAGAGTGAGATCCAATTTTTTCCAATTCTTACATGTAAATCAGCAGCTTTGGGCGTGTGAGCATCTGGTGACACCTGTGGTGATGTTTTACAAAAGCAGCAACCAGGAGATGCTGACTCTTTCTGGATTTACTGTCCGCTGTTGCCCAACCGTCTCGTAACTCGTCCTGTTGCCCTCAAAATAAAACAAAAAGCAATTTCCTTCCCTCGACCGTGTCGCCAATCCAATCATGAACCCTGTCCTCCAGTAAACAGAACCGCTGTAGACCTATAAACACCGTCTCTCCGCTCCGGGGTCTCTATTTCCTCACACTGATTACAGCGGCCAGTTGGATGTTTATGTTTGGATCAAAGTAGCTCGGACAAGCGATGCACTTGGTTTGGACCAACCTGCGTTTAGTTTAGGTGTGATGACACTGAGAGGCGGCTGCTTAAGGTGTTAGCGTTAGATCCTGGGGGGGCGCAGGCGTAGATCCTGCTTAACAGCAGTTCTATCACAACTGGAGAGTGTTTCCTGATTGAATGAAGATCAGTGAACATTCCCGCTGTTCTCCCGACAGGCTTCGGTACACCCATGTTAGTCCAATTACCTGTCGAGGGTCCATTGTCCTCGGACAACTTCCCAGATGTTTCTGTATAACCTAACATCTGGCACATGAGGTTAATGCCTCTGACCTGATGATGGCGCTGGGGGACAAGTCAGGGAATCAATAAGGTCATTCGGGCTCATCGTCTGTGAACCATGAATAATATACGTGTAATATTTCATGACAAATACAATTATAAAGCCTTCAAAGCGATGGACCGACGATGTGTCCACTGATGGAAGTTGACCTCTTGAACTTTCACTTCAGGGTTAGTAAGCCGCAACTGCACAAACAGAGGATGGTCCAGGTCCTTCCCGCCGAGCGACATCGCCTGCAGTGTGGACGACAACATTCCTGAGGTGAGAGGTGACGCTAACAGAACGAGGGAAAGGCCGACCGAACCTTTCAGGGTGTTCATGTGAAACGGTGTCGCAGTCTGACGAGCTGTAACGAAGTGAACCTGAAGTGAACCTCTCTGCTTTATGTTTCCTTTTGGCTTTATATTCTTACATTAACGTGCTTTATATGAAAATACTTTAGCAAAGCAGCAAGTTCTCCAAATGTCATCCATCAGGTAATAGCTGAAATTATCTTGTTTCACAAAGGGAGAATGTTGAAGAGGTTTTTGGAGGATAATTATGAGCAAACCACTTTTGGTGTTCTCTCTCTCTGGTCCCGAGGTGTGAAAGACTTCTGAAGCCTTCTGATGTCACCAGTGGAAAGTCACTTATTATTGAACAAAAAGCTTTTTTATTCTTCAGCTTCATCCAGTCTCAGTTCCACCAGACGTTCAGCTTCCTAACAGTCATTTCACTGTCGACAGTTGAGTTTCCAGCCGGAGATACTAGAAGCATTTATAAGAGTTTATATTTAACTTTAACGTCCGTTCATACTAACATTCTTCTTCTCATTCTGTGTTCAGTCCGAGCAGTCATACTTCGCCACAGTGAAGCTGATATACACCGTCGGCTACAGCGCCTCTCTGCTGGTGCTGACTGTCGCCGTGGTGATCCTGCTGCTCTTCAGGTAGGAACGGGCGACATTCAAATAAGTGCAGGCTGCCAGGCAGACGGCAGAGCAATTTACCTAAAAGAAAAAAAGAAGGTTCATTCCTTTACCTCGGACGACGACGCAGCAGCAGAGGAATGACTAGACAGGTGGAAAGTGCTGAAAGTAAAAGAAATATTAATGAAGTTGAGTTGGGCTTTAATTAC
Source organism: Macroramphosus scolopax (assembly GCA_901007825.1). Classification (NCBI taxonomy): domain Eukaryota; kingdom Metazoa; phylum Chordata; class Actinopteri; order Syngnathiformes; family Centriscidae; genus Macroramphosus; species Macroramphosus scolopax. Next base: position 37,866 of record CAAKHC010010870.1, read on the forward strand.
TTAAAGCAGATTAACTGTTATGTGAAGAGTATTTCCAGGAGATCATGCAGGGCTCACACATCGGCCTTACATACTTACTCATGAGTACTTAGACAGTAATCAGTGCTACGTTATTGCACCAGTACTCGGTCGTCTTGGCTCGGTCAGACGGGATCTTTACAGTCTGCCTTTGTTTCCTTCTGAAAACAACAACACGCTGCGTCGGCTTGTACAATATCAGTTTAGGTGTAAAGTCTGACGGGGGGCTGAAATGAATACTCGCCCGAAGTGTCGGAGAAAGTGAAAGTCATGGAAGCGTGTGGAGACACCCGACCTCCCTGTAACTGATTTATTTCCCTCCTTCTAGCGGGTTTTTGTTTTTCCAGATAATCTCAAAGCAGCCAGACGATCACAGAGCCCCGTTGTAATGACTTCCAACCACGTGTTTCCTCGTATCTGCAGGATGAATTTGAGCCCACGCTGATTACACGTGTCCCCTGTTTCTTCACCAGGAGACTGCGCTGTGCCAGGAACTTTATCCACATCCAGCTCTTCATCACCTTCATCCTGAAAGCCGTGGGAGTGTTTATAAAGGACGCTACTCTGTTCTCAAGCGATGACACCAACCACTGCACCCTCTCCACCGTAAGACACTGAGGACCAGTTCTATTAAGAAATTCCTCTGACAGCAGTCCTGCTCTCATCCTGATGCTCTGAACTCATCACACACTGCCTTCACGTCTCCGCTCTCCTACTAATCCCTCGTTACAATCCCCCTCTGTCCCTTTCTCCTCCTTTCTGAATCTCTCCAGTTCGCCTGTAAGGCCGCTGTGGTCTTTTGTCACTATTGTGTTATGGCCAATTTTTTCTGGCTCCTGGTGGAGGCGCTCTACCTCAATTCCCTGCTGCTCTCCTCCTTTTATCACAGCCGCCGATGTCTCGGGGTCCTCAGTCTGCTGGGATGGGGTACGAATCCGAGTCCTTCCATTATTGGAACGTGCTGCATGGTGCATGCTGTCGCTGAGGCTGCAGAGTTACATCTTAGATGAAATAAGGACACTTAAAAAGGCTGGATAGGAGTTTTAATTTAGTGTTGTCTGTTCTCTTTATGCAGCCAGTCCAGATGTGGTCCTGCTATTGTGTTCTTAGAAAATAATATTGATTTAAAAAAATGTGATGCCTCAGTCATTGATTTTCCTCCTGAATTTCACAAACCTCTTCTTCTCTGTAAAAGGGTTTTTTCATTCTACCAGCTATTTTGTTTGGTGAATTGAAAGAGGCTTTTTGTTCATGTTAATAATGTGATTTCCCTGCTGGTGGCTTGTTGTCGTCCTGTGCCAGTGATTTATTTGTCCTACTGGATGCATGCAGGCGTTCAGGCTGAGAAATCCGTAATTGCCACAACAAACACATTAAACTATGTCATACCTACAGGTAGAAGGAACAACTGAGGGCGAAACACTTTAATTAAACAACAAACAAATCAGACGGCCATGAGGATTCTGACAATCTGAGGCTCGTTAGTTGTTTGTTTGGTATCAACCATCAGGGACGGCAGAAGGCAGACGGACTGCCGTCGGCCGACGTCGCCAGCTCATTAACCAAACAAAACACATTCATGATTTCATCCTTTTGGCAGATGCACTCGTGTGATTTTGATTTATCGGTTCAGGGATCCTAAGCTGATGTTTTGAGAGCTGTTCAATTGAAACGGCCCTTTGTCAGGATCTGACTTTAAGAGGTGGGATGTTAAACTGAGTCCTGTAGCAGGCTGCTGAAGAAAAGATGTTATTGTGAATTCCGCGGGCTGCACCTTTACTTAGAATACAATAAATGTACAGGGATGTGTCCCGATTGACACCAAAGATACATGTACTAAATCAGAATTAAGTCTCGCAGCAGAAATCAATGGTTGTCACATCGGTAAATGTCGGTCTTGGTGTGTATTGATTGCGTCTCGCTGATATCAGCTTTGTTCTTCCTCCTTCCCACAGGTGTGCCTGTGCTCTTCATTGTACTGTGGATTGGATCCAGGGTGTATTTTGAGGACACAGAGTTTGTATAAATCCCTCACCTCTATTCCCACAAGCTCCATTATTTCTCACATACATTTACAACCATGACTGGAACGTATGTCACTCTGTCTCCACACAGATGTTGGGACATCAACGAGGACTCGCTCTATTGGTGGATCATCAAGGGACCGATTGTTGTGACCATAGCGGTAAATGTTTCCATCGTGCCCAAACCAACAATATGAATTCTGTTAATCCATCTGATTAGAGACGTCCATACACGGTTTGTTTACTCCCGGATTTGACAGAACTCCTTTTGTGCGCTTCATAATAGTGTGCTGATACCGGCTTCACACCAGCCGCAGTCAATTACACACCTGGCCGCTCATGTTGTTGACCTGACATGCGACGGCCTCGCTGTTGTTAGCGACATCTTGGCACCTCGTCTTAAGATGAACATTTGCCTCTTTAATTCATAATCTTGCCTTTCTTGCCAACAGGTCAATTTTATGCTCTTCGTGAACATCATCAGAATTTTAATCCAGAAGCTGAGTCCCCGTCTGATCCAGTTCAACAACTCCTCTCAATACAGGTACTTGATCACCTCGTACCTCGTAAGTGGAAACACTTTACAACACAGCCCGGTGTTAGAGAGGAATTCCCTAATTTTTTAGTTGTAAGATGTAAGTTTCTTGCATGAATCCAGCGTTCTAGTGTCAAACTCTGCACACGCGTCATTCTGCACAGTGAAGCTTCAATATTCAACTGAAGAAACAAGCAGAAAAACACTAAACATTTTCAGTCAGATGGACACATTCCAATATTTTTTTATATTACTTACTTGCTTTTATGTTTTTTTTTCTACATCTGTATGTTTTCACTCTGATAAGAAAGCACTTTGGTGTAGAGAAAGAGGCAAGTTGTGTGGAAACTGTTAATGCATCGCTGTGGCCAGTGGATCATTCATTCAGTCATTACTGGCTAGTCAGTCTGCCCACGTCTGTCGCTCCACTTCCCAGAAGGCTCTTTAGAATTTCAAACAGAAATAGGCTCGCAAATTGGTTGAAGGTGTTCCGGCACTTAATGCATATCCAGATCTTAACAAGACACAACAACGATAAGTTAAGTAGCACTTGACTTGATTGGCACAGTCAGATGTGCCGTATAAAAAAAATCACCTCTGCAATCACGATTTGATATCCTCCCTCGTAATCATACTACTCCCAAACAGAAGCCATGTACGGAACGACATGCACACACACACACGTATCCTCTTGATTAGCGCGCACGATGCTGTCAGGACAAATATTTAAATGAGACATGCTTTAAGTGACTCCCTCAGGTATCTTCACGTTTCTTTTCTTCTGTGCAACAGACGCCTGACTAAGTCCACCCTCCTCCTCATCCCTTTATTTGGTACGCACTACATGTTCTTCAATTTCCTGCCCGAGTACTTCAACCTTAGCCTGCGTCTCTGTATTGAGCTCTGCATGGGATCCTTCCAGGTACACTCAACAACCTGAAACAATGTTTTATATACACGCATGAGCACACACCTGCATGTAAACCTTCCTGTATAGCACTGAAACAAAACACGTGACTCTTGTTTCATTGCCTTTCTGATCAACTCAGAATAATTGCCTGATTTAGCAGATTCATTCCAGGTTGATAAAAAGGACTGGACGGACCCTCCAGGTCTAAAACGTGAAGCCAATATGAAGGTGCCTTAAACCTGTATTCTGTGTAATGGCCAACAGGGGGCGACACCAGTGGTTGCAAAAAGGACATTTTTAAAAATTGCATCACGTATTTTAGTAAATGAACTTACTTCTCAGTGGATTTGTCACCTTAGTAAAAATATTTTTTGCTCTCAGTCCTCAGTCGTTTTGCATTCAGGATGATGTTGACCCATTGGTCACATATTGATGACATACGAGTCATCAATTAAAAGAACCAGAAATCCACACTTTAAACAAAGTGTTTGTATCCTACTTGAAGTGAAATAGATGCTAAAGCAGACTCCTATCTTAAACAGTTATCTTCACGTAAGAAGCGTTTCAAGGATGTCGACTGGTCCTGGATGTTTATTATTAAAACCTCTCTTCCAGGGGCTTCTTGTTGCTGTTCTCTACTGCTTCCTCAATCAAGAGGTTAGTACAAGCCACACAATGCTGAAGCACTTACGGTGTGACATTGGACACATCACGCACATCCTTCGTGTGACACAATAACACCCAGATTATGTGACAATGAGTGCACGGCTAAGGGCTGCAGGTCTTATGTCCTGCTCAGTACATAAGGGAACAACCAGAGCACTTATGCAACCACCTGATGCGAAGCCACGTAGGTCAACACCAGTCTGTGTTTAACACCGACGACACAATAAATAAACTCATCTGTTGTGTGGGTTCTTTCTACAGGTCCAGAAAGAGGTGCACAAGCAGTGGCTGAGGTGGCAGGAGAGGAGCTACGGGGTGGTGTCACCTGCTGCGAAGGGCAGCCAGATGGACACGCCCTTCTAGCGGCGCCCTGACGCACCTCCGCTCTCTTTCTATACAACTTATATGTACTTTTACAAAGGATTGTTTAGTTTGTGCACGTCATCAGCGCCACTGCGTCACACAGGCAAACGGTCGACTCCACTAATGTGAAATAAATCTCCACTTCTGAAATGCAGGACTAAAAATTTAACAAAAACCTTATCATGGTAATATCCTTTTCTTTTATGATCAATATATAACTGCTAATGATGCTCATATGTTGCATGTTGATGTTAAGAATGATAAATCTGCTCTCACTTCGACCATGAATGAAGAAAATATGTTCTCTAAACTATTTTAAAAACTGACGTAATTATTCAGTTTGGTTAAATAACTAAATATTGACTAACCACCCAGCGCTGCATCTTCACTCTTCTTAGTTATATTTATGTAAATGAATCCTTTGCCTTAAACTGGATGTATAATGGCTTGTCCGTCAGTTGGTTTTCTGTGTGTTTAGCCGTGGCTGCTTTCCTCCGGCCTCATTATGTGATGTGCTGAATAACAAGACCCAGCAAGTTAAAGAGTAAAACATTTCACTGCTTCATTACGGCCCTCTGCAACCTCCTTCACAAATTGGAGATAACATCAGCTGGCAGCTACAAGCTGTTAAATACCGAAAACCATTAAAATGATTTTGGCTACATCTGATTCTTGACCGCAGCTTTATTATCCAGAACATGAATCCTGAAGAAGCTCTGCAATTCAAAAAACTGTGTTTTTTCTTCACAAGAGAAATCTTATTAAATCTGATTCTTAAACCAAAGTTCTGTAATTTGTTCTTTTTTAATCATGTCACCATTTTTGTCTTTTAAAATGCTGCAATCAATTAGTCAGCTAATTTTGTCCTCAGTTTCCATGTGTTGGCCGAGATGAGCTTGGACGTCAAACAACTGGAGTCGGACTGGCCAACAGGAGACGACCAGGTGGTTAACTGACAACATGAAGGGGTGTTGGGCAGCTCCCAGTGTGGGAAGATGTTAAACAAAAAGCTAAGTGGTAACAAACTGGATTGGCACTCAGAGAGAGCAGACTATAATGTACAAGTCTGTAACTGAACCATCACATATGTCTGGATGTATTTCCAAATGCATCACAAATATGGACTGTGTGAACTCTCCAGGGAATTTAATCAGAATGCCCAAACATGCATTATCTCACAATGTCCTGCGTCTGGATCGGTTTCAACATTAAATGGGTTGTTCCTTGGCTGAGGCTCCACCACATGGTGGAAACTGGCCCAATAGTTTTGTGTAATCCTGCAGACAGAGAAACATCAAAATCATCACCTCTCTAATCTAACTTTAAATAGGGAAAGTGGATTTAATAAAGGTGCATTCCCTGAAGGAACAGATGTTTGCATCAAATGTGCATCAAATAACCTTAAAATTAAAGAACCCTGGAGGAGCCACCTGCTGCCACCATGTGGTCTCAAGAACTGACCAGGTTGTCTTCGGAAAGTATCCTAAGTATGATAATCACTTGTCTCACGCACGTATTTCTCCGCTCGTCGTCCCTCCTGAGACCTCGCAGCTCTCCGGGTCTCCTGACTGGTTTATGACCTCTGTGTCCGGGTTCAGAGCAGGGGCATCTCCCCGCTCCTCCTCTGGAATGGGAAGTGCAGATCTCCCGGACAGGATGTGGAGGCTCCGCCGCGGTGAGCCCGCACAGATCTGACTCCACATCTGGAGGAGGCAGGCAGGAAGCGCCTTCTGGCATCTGGAAAGTTCCTCTCCGTTTGAAATGCGAGTCGCTTTGACCCGGGTAAGTTTGCTAAAAGGAGTTTGTCATATACTTGTGCACGGTTTGTGTATCGCATTAACGTTAAGAAAGAAAGAGCTTGAAATAAATCGTTTTCTTACAGGTTTTCCAGGAGTTTCTCTGCTCAAACATTTGCAATAAACTTCGCTACGGATATTAAAGTTTTACTGCAATTCCAAAAAAAACTAGCCAACAATATCTGAAAATAAGAAGTTGTGTTGTAGCTGCCAAGTTTCCTTTTCTTTTGTTCTGCTCAGAGAGCCCAGGGGGTTTGATGTTAACTTAATAACAGGCTGCACTCACTTCTGTTGTTCTGCCTGCCTGGACTTGTACTGCAGATCAGACACTCCAACGGAGCTGCAGCCCTGCAGCCCACAGCTCAGGCATACGACTTTTTATTTCTAAAAAATATAAACAATTCAGACAATTATTAACAGTACTTCAAAACAGCTTTGAGCGAATATTGTGGGGGATGTGGACGTAATAATAATTATAGCTCTGCACTGTACTATGAATTATTTCACCTTTACGGTTAATAGATATTCTTACACGATCTGAGGGGGTTTCTCTGGCATGTTGTAGAGTAACCACCTGGTGCACCTCCTCCTCCTCCTCCTCTCCACACAGACTCAGGTGATGACTGGACTCTGTACTGTCCTGTCAGCTCTGCTGCTGGTTGTGCTGGTGGCCGAACCTCAGAGCCACCCTGAGGAACATCAAAATGAAGTCATGAAAAACACCGAACCGGAGGTCAACCGGAGCCAGGCGAGTGACCTGAGGAAGCCCTCGACTGGCGTTGAGAATCCAAACTGTAAAGTTATGATCTCATTCTGTTGTTGTCTCCTGTTTTAGAACCAGGAGATCGAGAATGCAATCAGAAATCTCAGTGAACCAACACCAAGATACACAACGACTGCTGGTACGTTATGTTATTGTTGACAATCTCTTCAAACATCCTCCAGTTCTTCCTAATATTCTCTCCTCTGTCCCATCATCAGCCACCTTGATGACAACCACGGTTTCCCAGGTCTCCAGTGTCAGTCCTCAGTGTCCAGGGAACCAGGTGAACAACAACAGCACAGGCTGTGGCTGTCCAACCCACATGGTGAAGGATGGGGACAACTGCACCTGCGCTGTTGGCTTCACCCTGGAGGGAGCAGCAGGGTGTGAAGGTGTGTGGGGCAGAACCAGTGCTACTTAATAAACTACGCATTTAAATGAACAATAAAGGGGAAAAAACGTCTTCTCTTCACTCAACAGATATCGATGAGTGTGAAGGACGGGAGCCATGTGGTCCTGATGCCAGCTGCACCAATGCACCCGGCTCGTACTCATGTAGCTGTCACCGTGGATACCTGATGGGTGCTGGAGGCTGCCAGGGTTCGTCAGCGTGTGTGTGTGTGTGTGT
>CAAKHC010010871.1:0-13860 GCA_901007825.1 Macroramphosus scolopax
ATGTCCATGCAAATAATAACGCTAATTATAGTTTTAATACTACGACAACAATTCCCATGATCCCATGGTAAGACCGAAAAATATGTAGAAGAGTTATTTGAGGTAAAGGGACGGACCGGCAAAAGCAGAGCAGTGACTGCACTGGGCTCAGATCCATGACAGCATGAATATTGGATGGAGATGTTGTCCAGACGTGTTGGAAGGACCTGAGTTTCATTCAACAGAGACTCACTACGTTCCTCCACAGACATTTTAAGAAGCATAGCACACTGCTAAAACAGCTGGTGAAATGTTCACTTTGGTTAATACCTGACATTGGTATATCTTGGCAGATGTCTCCTCAATCACATGTAATGTCTGTTTTTGATTCCTGATAGAAGTTGTCTTTATCCGTCCGCTAACAGGAAACGTATGAGGAGAAGTTAACTGTGGAAAATCAGTCCTTCCTACAAACCAATGGGTCTGCTCAGATCATTGAAGGCAAACCTCACGTGACCCCCAAAAACGCTGCTAAGAAGCAGCTTTCTCAGGGGTCCGAAGCAGGTCGAAACGGAATGATCATCAGAGGGATGACTTTTTACAAATCTGAGCCGGATCCAATGGTAGCTGACGATGGGGAGCCGGGGGAGAACCGTGAGTGCAAACAGTCATTCTGGGTTTAAAGTAAAGAGTCTTCCAGGGTCACTTACTTTACGGTATCAACTAGCCAAACACGTAGCTGTTAAACATCTGCAGCTCTAACCAGCATTAAAGGACTTCATCTTCATTCAAAGCTATACTTAAAAAGTATTTTCCCATCTTCGTGGTGCCTCTAAATAGGTGCGATAATTATATCACATTACTTGTTACTGTGGTATATCAGAACACTGAAAGAAGGCCCCGAAGGCTTAATGCTTATCTCAGCTGTTACAGATGTGATTCATACTGTGGCTGCTACTGCTGGTGTGATCTAAAGTAAGAATCGTACTCGTTAAACAGACTCACTTTTCCTATCCCTTTACAGTTTTTGAGTATCATGGATTCAGTGGCGACGGTCCAAATGACCTCTACATTGAGGAGAGTCTTCTTCAACATAGGCCCCCTCGCCCCAAGCCGAGGGCTGGGCCGAGAGCATTTCAACCAAAGACAACAGATGTTGATTCCAAGAAGACCAGCCAAGCTGAGCCCACCATAAAATCTGAGTTCAGCAGTGCCGTTGACACTCCATCGGCGGATGTTTCTACAGACGCGCAGAGAGACACATTCACAAAGCGAAGCGTCACGTTCGGACGGTTTGTGACCTCAAAGGAAACCAGGACGACGGACGCTGCACCTCAAGAAACTCCGTTGGTCGATTTTGAAATCAACAAGTGGACAGAGACTGCAACCGCCAGCATCCCCCCAACTGTGACTGCTAAAGAAATGATCCAAACTACCATGAACACACCACATCCACAGGAAAAGCCAGCCACAGAAGAAACCCTAAAGACATTTGCAACAAGAAATACGGCAACAACCAAGGTGGAAACCTCACGCCTGGAGCTGAAAGACCAAAACACACCTGGCAGTGCAGCACCGACCCCAACAGCGGAGGCTGTGACTACCAGCACTACCTCCCCGATGACCACCACAGCCCACGCAGCTCAGACCACAATGCCCGCAAACCCAACAACAGCTACCTCCACACAGGCCGCCACCACAGCAGCAGAGGAATCGACCGTCCGCTCAGCCTCGACTCTGCCTCCGACCACGCAAAGACTGACCACACCTCTGCACACCTCTCTGCCTTTCACCACTCCTGAGACTACGTCTTTCCCAGCCATCACTACAACCACAACTACTACGACCAGTCGGAATACCCAAGTCAAACGGAAATACAAGATCAGCTGGGAGGAGGAGGAGGAGGCGGGGGGAGGTTCACCTGGTACTAGATGAGCCAGTGAAAAAGCAGGATGGGTCCAATTCGAAAAAACCTGGTAAATACATTAAGTTCTTTGTTTTGAATTAGGTGGAAGTGTCTTATAAGTTTCTGTTTTGTAAATTATTTATTATCAACTTTTTTCCGGGCTCTTTAAGTCTGGATGATGTTAAACTGCTTCTCATTACCCTTTCACAGAGGAGTGTAAGGACACCTTGGCAACAATCTCAGAGCCGGTGACTCACAACACCTATGGCAGGAATGAAGGCGCGTGGATGAAGGATCCCAAGTCTGATAACGACAAAATTTACGTCACAAACTTCTACTATGGAAACAATCTCCTGGAGTTCCGCAACCTGGAGGTTTTCAAAAAAGGTAAGAGCCTACAGCCGAGGCTTTCACAAGATGACTTTGTTCCGCTTGTGATTCATTTCATAACTGCTTATCTTTACTAGGCCGTTTTACAAACTCCTACAAGCTTCCTTACAACTGGATCGGCACAGGCCACGTGGTCTACAATGGAGCCTTCTACTACAACCGCGCCTTCTCCAGTGACATCATCAAGTTTGACCTGCGTCTGCGGCACGTGGCTGCCTGGACCATGCTGCATGACGCCCTGATCGAAGAGTCGACATCGCCGTGGGAGTGGCGCAGCCACTCGGACATCGACTTTGCTTTGGACGAGAGCGGTCTGTGGATCATCTACCCGGCACTGGATGACGAGGGCTTCTTGCATGAAGTGATTGTCCTGAGCCGTCTGAACCCTTCAGACCTCAGCATGCAGAGAGAGACCACCTGGAGAACCGGGCTCAGAAGAAACCACTACGGAAACTGCTTCCTCGTGTGCGGCGTCCTTTACGCTGTTGACAGCTACAACCAAAGGGATGCCAACCTGGAATACGCCTTCGACACACACACAAACACTCAGATGATTCCCAGAATGCCCTTTACTAACAACTACACCTACACTACACAGATTGACTACAACCCCAAAGAGGGTGTGCTGTATGCGTGGGACAATGGACACCAAGTCACATACAACATCAAGTTTGCCTATGTAGACCCAAATTAAGGGTTTGATAGTTATTTTAAATACTAGGGTTTGAATGGATTGTAGATCAGTCCGATTGGCCTTTATTGGTCACAAGATTTTTTTGTATTTGTACACAAAATAAATGAGAGTGAGCCTGTTTTTTTTTCAGTCAGCACATCATGTTGTACTGTATATATTGTAAAACTACAAGAAAAAGTCCTCTAGATGAATGAATATAAAAAGATGTCATGACTTGGGTCAAATAATAAAAGAGCACCAACTCATAAAAGCCTTACGAATCCCATATTTTGTCTGTTTTAAGCATTTAATTTTATATGCCGTGTTTCTTTGCATCCTATGCCACAGGGCCTCTGTATGGTAGTAATAACACACGTAGTGCCGTCTGTCTTGTGAAAGCACTTACTCCCCCGGTGAGTTGGGGAGACTGCAATAAAGGTTAATTACAGCTTGGGAGTGTTAATTCAACATGAGAAACTGTGAAGACAGAAGACAACAGGATAACTTAATAGAATCCAGTGTTTATTTGGGTTATGCACAAAATTCAGAACAAAAAAAAACAACTCTCAATTTGAATTGTGCTTCTTTGACTTCTACCTGTAGGAGCGGTGGACTACCGCTTTTGAATACTTTTCTATTGTCTTTATAAACCAAATAAAAAGTTTACCGTGCAACCGTCCATATATGACCTATATGACTTTTTTCCACTTTGTATCAGCATAACTAGCCATGAGATTTAATCACGGCAGCGTGATTGGAGAAGGTTTAAGTGTTGTTGGGATGCAGTGAAAACATCGTGGCAACTGGAGAGGTTACTGGTTCAATCCCCTGGACTGGGCGGGGTTAGTTTACCATCCCTCAACATTCACAGCGGATGTTCCCTTGAGCAACGTACCTAACCCCCAACTGGTCCCTGGGAGCTGCTAATCAGCTGGCTGCCCACTGCTCCAATGTGTGTTTGCATGTTCACCCACTACAGACGGGTCAAATGAAGAGGTCAATAAAGGATTTCAAATTCTAATTTATAGTGCAAAAGTTCAAAAATATTCAGTACTAAAAACCTTACACCATAAATCAATCACACAGTGTAGTTTAAAAGTGATTTTTTTTTTAATAATAAGAAAAACTCAAGTGCACCAGTTTAGTGGAGGACGGAGAATTCCTTGTTTGTTTTTCACACATGGTGATGTATCACACACACACGTCAGCTTTTTTTTTTTTAACTTGTCTTATAAAGCACAGGTTTTAAATTTGATACATGTTGGACATCATCTTATTCTCTTCACCCAAAGAAAATCCACGAAAGAAATCTCCTCCTTCTACCTTTAGCTCTACTTTCCCTTCATTACCGAAATATAAAAATTGTATACATAATATGGCTTTGACTTTTCTGAAGTTTCAATAAAACACAATAAATTCAAACCATGTTGAGAGCAGATATGAATAGATGTTGGCATTGCAGTTACACTATAATAGGAATAAATATGTACAGCATCTGAGCCTGCTCATGAACAAACAAGAAGGACAGTGCAAAGACTCAAAAACGAAGGACAGAAATTCCTTATCAACACATCGATAAAACCCAGAATCTGAAGTTCATCTGATGACCTAGTGGTTAGATTGCCATCGTTCTCCGATCACCTGACTCCCAGAATACGCTTCTATTGCTGCAATGGGTTATATTTAGAGAGACAGAATCGTTGCAATTAAAGGACTCCGTTTTCTACCTCAGATTCTTTAAAGAATGTGTTGTGCTTCTCAAAACTCACGTCCCAAATGCCGTGATCAAAGTGTACTTAAGTGTAGTCTTGCCTGCATTATCAAACCAATTTTTTCCTCTAAGCTCTGGCTTTGCAGCTGGCCAGAAATTTCAAATCAAAAAGTTGAAGTGGACCTGAGGAGAGCTGCTGTGGGGAAAAGGTATTTGTGTTATGATGGGGTGACTCAGGGTTCAATGCTCTGCCCCCTGCCGCTAAGCAATTACCCTTATGTGGGGCGTCTAGGGTAACGTGGAGAAGAGTGTTGCCACACAAGGAGAAAGCTTCGACCCTACTACGGACTACTTCAGTCCTAACCAACATGTGGCTGACTGGATTTTGCACCCACACATCTTTAAATCTCAATCACAAACATGAACAGTCAGGGAACACAAGATTTGAAATACAATTCCAAAAAAAAAGTGTCAGTCTTCAGTCGGTCTTCAATGAGTTCGGTGAGGAGTTCTTAAGAATCCGTGTGCTGATGTTGATCTTAAGCAGAACCCATGAGCACACCGACAGGAGGGGCCGCCGGGTTTTCAGGTTGAGAGTGCTGATAAAACGTGTCTGTGCGGTTTACCCGGAGCAACGGTGGGATAGCAGAAGGTCTGATGTGGAGGATCCTGGTGTCTGTGACCTCACAGTCAATCTGCATCATCACCTCAAACTCTTTGTCTCGTATGATGCTGTCTGTAGCGGCAGATGAAGGAGCACACCGTCAGTTACACACACACACACATTAATACAACCATAAATCAGTTGTCGAACTAATCGTTATTTATTTCTTGTTCCACATCATTGCCTGTTGGGAGTGTAATGGAGTATTGTCTGAGGCAGCTGCGAGTACGGGCGGAGGCTTGGTTACAGATGAAGTCTGGAGGTGAGTCACAATCTGGATTTCTCCTTCATAGAGATTAACACAACAGCTCTAAACAAAAGCTGGGCATGCAGGATTGAAGAACAGAAACACAAAGAATGAGGAAGGGTTTGTGTTATTGTCCTTGATCTGTTCAAAATGCTGCAGAGATTGAGAGGTTAAAGTTACTGTTGTCCTGTCATTATAGATAAATTCGATGTCAAGCTGAGGTTCGACTTTCAGAGAATGAGTCTGGATTCATCTCGGGTAATTCAACCCTGGAATTCATACCTTGCTTCGAGACAACCGCGCAGTTCAAAGTGACCAAAACGATCCTTGAAGTGGATACGCTTATAAAATGCTTGGTTAGAAGAACCTTTTAACAACATGTTGAGGGATCCCCTGTGTGTTTATATTATCAGACAACTTTAAAACGTGTGGCTTCCTCTGCAGGGCGGCGAGGAAGTCGAGAGAATACACAGCAATCCCCATATGGAGCACAAACACCCAGAAGTCAAGTTTTAGTGCGCTCTTAAATGACCCAGAAATGGAGCTGTAGGCATCTTTAAAATGCCTGAGAGTGCTGCAAGTTTTAAAACCGGCAGTATTTTCCAGACACCTGTGAAAGACATCAGCTTCTTCTGCCTACTTGCACAGTTTCCATAGGTTTCCACTGCGGCGGGAGAGACAATTCATCTGTGTAGTGATTATATAATGGCTCCTTCTGCAGCCCTGGGGATACAGTAGATGTTCATACCATTAGATGGATAGAAGACGTAATGCTGAGTATGACTTCACCTCTCTTTTGCACCTGCAGTGAAACTGGAACTTTTCGAATGGGCTTCAGCAGCCTTGAAGAAAGAGATCTTCAGGTTTGGATTTCAGCCTCCGTCACGCTCCGTCTATCTAAAATTAGGCATCTGTCTGAGGTAGGAGCTGGAAAACTTCCGCCCTGCTCATCTCAATATACCTTGATACGATCACAATCTCATGGTCCAAGCTCCTGTCAGCACTGCACAGCCAAGCTGACAGATTCTGCTCAGTTCTTCCAAATGCATGATATATTATATGCAATATTGTAGGATTGTGATGAAAATCCAGTTAAAACAACGTGTAACAAAAATACTGGCATAACAATTGTGTCTTGAATTATCATGGTATGATTTTGGGTGAGCAGAGACTGCTGATGCTCCATTCTGGGCAGGCGGCAGCAGTGTTGGCGAGTGAAGGCACCTTGTTGGTTTTGTAACCCACCGGTTTGATAGATCTTTGAAGGGTTAGCTTTATTTTAAGTGGCAAGTACACAGGATGACTTGAGCATAGACACTACTTTGAAAAACTACTGTTAAGTCCTATTATTTACAATGTCTGGAAATTTCCTCAATTATCCTAATTCTATATGAACATGTAATGTGAGATGTGTCGCGTGTAGCGACGATGCTTTCATGTTGTCGTTGTTTCCCTCAACTCTGCAGTTCTGGTAACCCACATCAGCAGGTAGCTTGTTTTCAGTAAACAGATCACTGCGCCCCGTAATTATTTTACAGTGTCCATTAATTATAATATTCACACTGTAATTTATGGTTTCAACAAAATTAAAACGCTGGTTTGATTACTCGCAGTGTTAACATCCATCTTTCAGCAAGATTATCACCAATTATCTAATTGTTTAAATTCTATTCAGCTTACTTCCTGTGAGGCCTAAACGGAGGTAGAGGAAGCACACAAACGCACGGCCAAGATTCAAACAGCAGCACTTTGAAGACGCTGCCAAATCTACCGTCCTGCTCCGCGTGGTCTCCTTTTACTCCCTTTTACCGGTGCCATCTGGAGATGTTCCAGAGTGTTCCAGCAACACAGTGAGCTGGTGTGTGCTGATAAAGGTCCGACGTCTGGCAACAATGCTTCTTAGGAAGCCGAGGGGTGCATCTTGGGAGGACGGTGCCTGCCAGGTTGGCACGAACCCCAAGGACGTGTTCATGAGGGACGCCTTTTTTATTTTATCTCTTTTTCCAAAAAGGAAACATTTCATCACCAACTATAATAAAAAGTACAAAACGTGACCTATCGGCAAAAATAAACATCCTTTAGGCAACTGAAAGATACCGACATATATTGGTTTACATGATTACACTTTATATACATAATTTGGGCGTTCAATCACATAACTGCACAAAAATGATGATAAGTAAATGTTCCATCTTTAAAAAAAAAGAAGCAAAAAATCTCACGGCCAATAAAAACTGGAGTAGAAAATGAGATCATTGACGCAAAGTATAACTTGTTCAAGTTGAAGCTTTATTTTGAAAGGCAAGGGCTGGTAAGAGGCACCCTGACACTCTATTCCAGAGCACTAGTGCAGATGTTCTGTTTAGATTAGAGGAGTAGGAAAATGTGACCCCAGCTCCTTCAGTGGTGTGCAGCTCTACCTTGAACACCCAGTGAAAGCTGCCTGTTAACTCCGGAGCACATGCACAACCTCAGACATGTACAAATAGACTGCAGTGCGTCTCCCTCGGTCGATTCACCTGTACATGATGTCATCTCCAAAACATTCCTCTCCTCATAACATGTCACTTCAAAGTGATTGAGCTACTTTCAAACTCTGGAGGATCATTAAATAAACACACTTCAGTCCTTATAAGGAGCCACTGCTCAGTCGGATACATTTTAAAGGAGAATTAAGGAGGTCAAGGTCAAGTAACTTTAACAGAACCCCTGAACCGTGGGCGTGCAGCGTGGCAGAAACAGACGACGGCTTATATCAAAGTCTCCGTCTTCCGTGTTCAGTTATCGACCAGGACAGACCAAAAGATCACTCAAGATTAACAGACCCTGTCCACCTCCTCCAGATGAAAACCATTTGGTGACTGGGGAAGGAAGGCATTCCTAACGGAGAGCAGCGAAAGGGAGCTGGAAAGAATTATCCTCCACTGTGGCGCAATCACGGTCCAGAGGAAGGACAGTATTTCTGCTTTTCTAATGATCTCGCCCAGCTAAATATGCACACTTGCACTTTCTTGAAAGTTTAAAACAAGGACAACACAAATTCAGAAGGCTATTTGCAGACCTCATCTGTGGGACACATGGGGCTGCACATCCACGAGGAGGGAGGACCATGGAGGTGTTGGGCTACTAGAGAATCACCACCATCCTTTGCTATGTGGCATCTGGAAGTGAAGCTCCTTTGCTAACTAAAAACTGGTGTCCTCTCTCTACGACACCAAAAGATCCAGCCAGCGTATTAGATGCGAAAAGGGCTTTGGGTTCACGCACAGAACTCATTTTGATTTTGCAGCTGACTGCACACATCCATGACAGATCGTGCAAATTGAAGACTCTTTGCCTGAGCTGAGAATCTCTCCAAACCCTTATATCTCTCCCTGAATGCCACCTTTGTTTGGTCATTTTCAACAATTAGCTGAAAAGGAGGTCTTGGATTTCACTATTTACCGCTTTTTCAATGGGTCATCTGACCGGCACAGACCTTAACATTCCTCCACGACAAGACCAACCGAGAACAATGTTTACCTTCATCAATCTTCATCTCAACCACCCCTCTTGCCCTTCCGACAAAAGAAGGACTAAGATTTCCCCATGGCCATGTCCTCCCTGCTGAGTAAGAGGCTCATATTCCATTCTACAGCTTGCAGAGCTGATTAAAAATTCTTATCAAATCTGTTGCTGGTCATTTGCCACAGACACACAGAGAGATAACTGAGACCAAAGGGGATCTTTGGTAAAAAGAAATGCCTGTTATGCAGCCAACAACAACAGCCTGACTTAACCTTACTGCTCACTGTCCCTCATGCACAGGTTTTCTTTCACTCCACTGTCCTGCAGGCTTGATGAAAATCAAGCCACCTCATAATCCGACTTCGCAGTGTTTGGATATAGAAGACTACTTTCCGACGAAGTCTCTAATGACCTGATTTTGAAATACAGTATTGATAATCCATCAGATCAAAAGGCCATGGGGAAGAATTTGATGAGCTCATGGAAATCAAGAACATGTGCACACTTCAATGACTCATGGAAAGCAATCGGACGACCGAATAAGTATTCAGATACTGAGGAGTGTGTCAGTACACCAGTGCTTTGCATGCATTTGGTTTGAGGGCATCGCACATGGGCTGCTGCAAAGCACCCCCACAGTGAAACCAAGTGTAGCCTGACTGCCAGCCACATTGACAAGCTGGGCTCAAGAAATCAAGGACTGAAGCAGCCTCGATGAGATCTGACCACTCTGCGTCTGAGGTGGCCCTGTGTTTGTGAGAAAATTCTTTTGCCTTTTCCACTACCAACATGCATCCATCACATCCAACAATGGTAATGAATGGTTGGACTGGTGCGCTCTAACCAAAGTTTACATGTTTAGATTTCAAGCAGATGGACCGAGTTATAGGCCGCTGGCTGCTCTGAAATTTAAAATCCTTTATGTCAGGGGAAATCATTCTGACAGTGATGGCATTGTTTAACAAGTCTTTCATGTCATGTAACTCAGTCTTCAAGTTCACACCAATAAAACACACAACAACACTACAAGTAGTTTGAACTCTTGAAAGGAATAAAGTGGAAATTGTCCAAAAAAAAGAGGCAGTTGGAACACTCTCCCTTGCTGCATGTGACAAAGCTGCATAGGCTAAAACCTACTTTGCCTGTAGGTGGCGCAGTTTGGACTGGAGTGATTTGCAACTGAAACTGACGATTCTGCTTGTGGGGGGTTGTTTGGGTGCTTTGGGCAACACTACACATCCTTGTCACCAATAATTCGTTACGCTACAATGTCGCCTACTTAGAAAAGTACTTTTGCATTACCAAAACTGATCACACTCCTATATTCATATGCAGTAGCAGACTGGGACTCAGATCACAGCCTTTCTTGCACATGCCAACGTTGGAGAATCATTTATTTGTATTGTTTAATGGGACTTTTTTTGAATGGCGTGCACCGGAGGAGCCCTGGAGTATTTTATTCTATTGTGTGAGTGCAGTCAAATAAATAAAGACCCTAATCTGAGAACGGCCTGCCGTGCGAGAGTTTGTTTCATGGTTATATTTTCCATTTATAAAGGCACGTACTCTTACTGATTAACACCGTTATTGCATATCGAAGCCAACGCCTCATTTTCTGCAACTCAGCATTGGAAATGATACCAGTAATGACGTACACAATATCTCCTGTAAAGCTCTTAGCTGATAAGAAATGTCACGGATAATCATTAATAAACCTCTGTAGACATTTCATGTGTTGAAAGATGGATCCAGAGTGAGGTCATCCCCTTAAAACTCGTTTTGATCCATAAGTTAGCTGTAGTTGAAATGTATTCCAAGTCCTCAAATGTTGTTTTTCCTCAATTCTCTCGTTATAATCTACTAAACTTTGTTCAGGTTACCAGTTACCTCTAGTGACACTGCATGTTAATACAACTGTTGTAAAGGAGATGAATGTGAAGTCAACACTCCAAGTCTGTGGTGCTTAAGAAAAGGACGTGGCCACACACATTCTTTTACATATGATTTTCTTATCACCATTATATTGCTTTTAAACATTTTTATAGTAGTACCTCTGAAGTATACACGTCAGGCATCTGCTAAATTATTTCCAGTACAAAACTGGAAAAACCACGGCCAAAGGGAAATGACAACATTGAAAAAGCAATTTTTTTTTCTATGCTTGTGTCTGTGTGTGGTTTGGACAGCAGCTGTGCAGCCACGTCGCAGCACTGCTACATACAAGAGAGAGTATAATCAGAGGATGAAGGCCACGACAAAGGGCTCCAAGGAAGGGAAGAAGGGGGCAATGGTCTGCTGAGAAACTAGATCGAAGAAAAAAAAGGAAAAACTATAAAAGAACTTTCAGTTCTGTTCAACGTAATGCTCCAAGAAAATAATCAATATCACTAAAGGTGGAAAAAAAGTTTGTGTATCACCTGAACAGGCTCAAAAGGCAAAAGTGTTTCTTTTTTAGAGCAAGAAGCTTTTCCAATATTACAGTCTGCTCGTGTACAAGCAACGCATTCTTGTGGGGAGACGTGTTTCTGCTCCCAGCTCGCCTTTCATCTGTTAGTGTGTTGAGTGACCAACCTCCCCGGCTGTTGTGTGTGTGTGTGTATGTGTGCTGAAGATCTTACCATTTATGTTCATGGCAGGCAACACCAGAGACATCTTGGGTCGACTTCCTTTATTGTGGTTGGTGGCAGGAAGTAGAAGATGATCCTGAGGACAAAGAGAGGGTCATCGGGGGGGGAATGCAACTCGTTAAGGCTTTGTGCTTCGGAAGACAAAATTCTGTGAGCAGAACAACAACTAATCAACTTCTTGTATCAACGTGGGATCATCTTGGGATGTTGAAAAGGTCAGAGCATAGTTCTAGATCTCTGAGAACACCCCTCCTGACAAAACAATCTGTCGTGTCCCGCCCCTGGATCATCATCTTAACAACCCCTCTGATTTCCTTTTCATCATTTACAAGCACCTTTTACACTTAATTCACTAGAAGCCTGAGATGAAAATGTCTTTAGGCAGCAAAGTATTTTAATGGAGTCATGAATAATGGGCACAACTCAGTAAGCAATGAGAGGAAAGGTTTTTTAATCAGAGCACATCCTCTGAGAGTTAGCTGCGGTGGAGTGGAACGCTAATGTGCAAACACACGTGCGACTCGTGCGCAGTAATGGCGGTTTGGATCTTTGTTTCCATTTATAGATTCAAAAAGGATGACTTCACTTGTTAAACCAAGGAATTCTAAGATTGAAACCCTATAAACTCACAGAACTAAGAGAGCACCTATTACACATTGTTGAGGATCAACACAACAGATGAGCCGACGCAGTAAAACAAAGCATCTCAACAAGCCCAGAAGAGACAGTTACCCCCAGAAATCAATAGAGAAATCAAACTAAGAATGACACGGGGCATCAGAAGGGACTATATATCATCTCTCCGTTCCTGTGACAGTTTCAGTATCCAACCACAACATGCACTTGTGCTTTTTGGGATTTACCAAACCAAGAACTAAAATAAAAACGTGCTTTAAATCAATGGCACTTGGCTTGCAGAGCTCCTGGGTGAGATGAAATATGGGGGGTTTAGAGGCGACGACAGGCGAGATTTTGGTATGAAGTTGTGGAAGGAATTACAGTGAAAGGACCGGAGCAGCGTGCAGTCTTCCAAGATAGGAGGAGACAACGAATGTGTGAAGATTTAAATAGTGTGGGAAGACAAAACAATCATAGAATGTCTTGCAAATGGTTCAGCAAGATACAAGAGAACCTGATGACGGTATTTGAACAAAGACGACCTTTTCATTTCCATCTTGTACAGTTTCAGAAATAGTAGAAAATGAAGTTTGGGATCCGTGCGCGGACAATAACATGTTCATATCGCCTACAAGGTTTTGTTAAAATTACACTAAAATGTTGCAGGAGCAGCTAAGAAGTAGCCTCATCACGAAGGGTTTGATGTGATATACATTCATAGCGCTGTAAGGCCCTGAGGAGAAGCATTACGCCAACGAGCGGAGCATTTAATGCTGAAAGGGGAGCAAGCTTCACTTTTCCGTCATGGCGTTTGGAGGGTTGCAGGAGGCGAAAAAACTTCAACCACATTTCTGCTCATCATCAGGGGACCAGTGAGCTTGTCAAGCAGACACAACAGCTGCAGCTGCTATGACAACAGGTGAATTTGTCTTGACACTTATTGGACACGGTCCACAGTGAAAGCAGACAGTGTTTCCACCACCTCACCTCAGTGCACACTTACATTAAACCACAGGTGCAACACAAAAAGTGACACAAAAACCACAGAAAGACGGTAGATTAGAGCAGTTCTATATTTTGGCCTTGTTGTTCTTGCTATGTTTTCCATCACCTCAGCCCATTTCACACTTAGACACGTGTGGCTATGTGTCCACTGAGGGCTTAAAGGAACCGTGACCTTGGTATGACCACTTCAGAACAACAACAATGACCTCAACTGCTGGCAAGAATTGGCCACTATGAACTTTACGAAGCAGTTTTGCCAAGCAGGCTAAAAGCCAAAATTGGCAGGAATTGGCTTCCTAACAAATTCCAAATTGAATCTAGTTTGGGCAGACTTGTAATAACAGCAGACAGAATGGAACAAAAAAAACAAAAGCCCACCCGCACACACACACACACACACACACACACACACACACACACACACACACACACGCCGTGCCCTCGACCCTCGCTACCACCTCCCGGCTCCCCAGCTGGAAACCGGGGGTGATCACAGAACACTGTGACAGGACAGCAGGGGCCCTGAGGTTGGG